>LPNX010628253.1:0-54966 GCA_001517045.1 Pseudotsuga menziesii
ATATATATACTGAATCATACACATTCATTTATATCATGTTTGAATGTATAAAACAACATGTTGATATGATAAATGTTTATATGATTATAACTTTATTATAATTTTTTAATAGTTAATTTTATAGAATAATATGCAAATTAAGTTGTTATAACTTGTTAAATATTAATTAATAATAATGTCATTATGCTAATAATGATAATCAATGCTATCATGCTAGTCTGATTTCACGATGGTTGCTTAACTGGGTTTTTGGCACCTTTGTGAACGGCTTTGCCTGCATTGTTATTGTTTGGGGTTTTTGGCAATTTCTGGATAATGGGTATCCTGGAATATTTCACGTTGGCTGCCTAACTGGGTTTTTGGTACCTTTGTGAACGGCTTTGTCTGCTTTGTTATTGTTTGGGGTATTTGGCTTTTTATGGTTATACATTACCTCTCTCCTGGGCCTCTTTCTGATTTTACTCTGCGGTTTCCTCTGTTCTATTTGTCTCTGGGTATTGGGTATCCTGGACTACTTCACGCTGGATGCTTAACTAGTTTTTTGGCTTCTTTGGAAACGGCTTTGCGTCCTTACTGGGTTTCTTGTCCAGTCCTGTGCATTCTTACCTCTTGGAGTCCCTCCCCTGAATCGGGGGACTAGTACCAACCAAGGGTAAAAAGAAGTGGGAAGGAGATCGCATATGGTAAAATGCACAGGTTTAGTTTTCTGTCACCCTTGCATGGCAACGTCGTCTGCTTCTTCTGAAGTATTCTGCATGGTTGACATTTGCTGTATGATTGGGGTTGACCTTTTGGGTTTCGACTTGTCTCATCGGTTAACCGTGTTTTCGTCTCACCACTTCATTCCTTTGGGCCTGCACGCCCGGTCGGACTGCCCCCTTTTTTGCTTTACCTGTCATTTCCCTTTACGGGTCATGGGTTATCTCTTCTTTGTACTAATCTGGAGGGTTTAGGACCTTTTCTGATACCTTCCCTTTCTCTCTGGAGGGACACCTGTGTGGGCTCTTTTTCTCCTTGGTACACGTAGGTAGCGTTTGGGCTGTCTGACGTTTGTCATCTTAACAGGGTATCTGGTCCTTTGGCAGGTATTTTTTGGTGCCTCTTTCTGCTTCATGTAGGGAGTATGGAAGTACAGGCACATTTCAAACATCGTTGGAAACGCAGCACGAAGAACATCAAAGCTCTGGAAGGGAGATTTCGATACGTGGTTGGACATGACATCTACCTGGACCGGGTTACATCTCTATGCTCACGAGCCCTGGTCGGACGTCTGGAGTATGCCAGAATGAATAAGGCTGATTGGGTTGACTGGGCTAATACATTTTGGAAGCCGCTGATAAACTACATCCCGACCATCAGTCTGTTATCGCGGGGATGGATCGTTTTTGTTTTCCTTGAAGAAAAACACTGTCAGCGCATCATGGATGGGATATGGAGAATTGGAAAGGGCTCTCTGGTCCTTAACCGCTGGCACAGTGGTTTTGACCCTCTCAGAGAGCACATTACTAAGAGACATTTGTGGACCCTGCTCCCCCAGCTTCCTTTTCCGCTCTGGAACAAGAAGGTTCTTGAAGGTATTGCAAATTCTATTGGTCGATTTGTGGATGTAGATCCGGACTTCCACCTTGCATATGATAAGAGGATGGCGCGTGTCTTGGTTGAACTTGATGTCTCACGAGGGCTGCCGGCAGAGGTGGAAATACTCTGTGGGGATCGACTTCTCATCCAGAGATTGGATTACCTGCGTGTACCTTTCAGATGTAATTTCTGTTTTGAAATTGGACATCTTCGGAAAAATTGTAAAACTTTCCAGCAGAAGGGGTCTGATTCGGGTTCTGAAGATGATCATGTTGACAGTGCTCGCATTCTCAACACTATGGAGGGTACCCCACCAGGTAACAATCATCTTTCTCCCTTTCCCACTGATTATGTTTCAGAAGAGTACGTGGGTGAAGTTGAGGGTTTGATAATGTCTCATAGAAAATGTTCTCTCCCTGCTCCCTCATGTGATCCTTGTGACCACTCCTGTCCTACTCTGCAGCCAAGGATAGAGGTATCTTCGGACTCTGTACCTTTACAGGACTCTTTATCACCTGCTCCCTCTTGTGATCCATATGACCATCCTTGTCCTACTCTGCAGCCTAGGATAGAGTTTTCTTTGGATACTATACCTGTACAGGACTCTTTATCACCGGACACCTGTCATAGGGATCAGTCTTCGGGGGATTCTCTGGCCCCACATTACATTTCAAATGATACCCCATTTCGGTCTGATCCACTAGTCTCGAATCCTGATGTTCCCCAGTTGTCATCCTTAGTGGACTTCCCTCCCCTGACCCTGCACAGGTCTCCTCCTACACCACCTCATCCTCCTCAGAGTCCAACTTCTTCCCCTTCTTTTACTGATCCGACCCTTAAGCAAACCCTTACTATATTTACTGCGGTTACCCCGACATCTCCCTCTACCATTCCCATAAACTCTGTCAGATTTGAGAACGTTACCATCAGGAAGAAAAGAGGACATAAAGTCAAATCACAAGTTGATCTCTCTTCTGCTTCTCCACCGTATATACCACTTTCTGTGCGTCTTGATAATGCTGTCAGCAGTTTTTCTTCCAGGGGACTTAGAGCACCTGCTCCCCATATAGGTTCCCCATGAAGATTATCTCCTTCAATGTACGTGGCCTTGGAGGCAAGGCAAAATCTCTGTGCCTCCGAACCCTTTTCACCTCTCTCAAGCCTGATGTTATTCTCCTTCAAGAAACGATGTGTAGTTCTTTACCAGCTCTGTTGGCCTTTTCCAAGATCCTCCCCTCCTGGGAATTTTGTGCGATCGATGCTTTGGGACTTTCTGGTGGTCTTTTAACGGCTTGGAATCCTCGGGTGGTTAGATGTAAAGCCTTCAGAATCTGTGCGGGTCTACTCATCCAGGCGTCTTTTAGGGGATTACCCTATCCCATTTCGATCCTGAATGTGTATGGACCTTACAAAGATCGCGGTACTTTCTGGGATATTGCTGTTGATAGTGGGTTTTTGGGAGCTCATGACCTGATTTTGGGAGGAGACCTTAACCTGACATTAAACTCCTCTGAGATTTGGGGCACCAAATCATGCTCTGACCCTCTCTCCAGTTATTTTAAAGGCCTGTTCGACTCTCTGGAGCTCTTGGACATTGCTCCCCCCTGTGCAGGCCCTACTTGGCGTAATGGCCGAGCGGACTCTGAAGGGATCAGCAAAAGATTGGATCGGTTCTTAATCTTGGGTCATCTCCTTCCTTCCTTGGGCATATATAGGGTCTGGACCCATTGCTCTGATATATCCGATCATTACCCTATCATTTTGGAGTGGAACAAGCACATTTCTTCACATAACTATCCCTTCAAATTCAATAGATCGTGGCTGGATGATTCTGGTTTTACGGATTGGGTCAACCCTCTCTGGTCAAGTCTTTTTAAGCATGACCCTTCTTCTGACCTGGACGCTCTCCTGTGGAAACTGCAGACCCTTAAGAAGAAAACCAAAGGATGGATCAAAGATAGACAATCACAGATTGACATTGATTTATCCCTCATTGAGGCTTCCATTTCCTCCCTCCTCTTCGGCTCATCCTTTGGTATACTCACTGCGGAGGATCTAGCACTTCTGGATCACTTGAGATCTGAGAAGAAAAAGATTCTGAACCATACCCTTCTTACCTGGCAATTAAAAAGTCGTTCAAAATGGGATCTTGAGGGGGATGCGAACACTAAATATTTTCATCTTTTGGCCTCTGGTCGGCGCAATCAGAATGCCATCTGGGCATTAGCTGATGAGAATGGTATCCTTTATGAAGATGAACCAGCACTCAAGTCCCTAGGTCAATCTCACTTCTCTTTTATCTTTAAATATGATGGGGGTACTAATCTTTGTCAGCAACTAAAGGTCATACAACTTTTCCCTAGAATGATCTCTGATGAGGATGCTCACAAACTTACATGTCCAGTGGTTTTAGGTGAAATTGAACATGCCCTTAAATCATTTAAAAAGGACATAATTCCGGGACCGGACGGTTGGCCTGTTGAGTTTTACATATACTTTTTTGACCTACTGGCTAAGGAGATTTTATCTGCTGTTGACTCCACTAGAGTCTCTGGCATTATCCCTTCTTCCCTAAACTCCACATTCATTGCTCTTATACCTAAGAGGGATAAGCCACAGACTTTTTCTGACTTCCATCCGATTTCTTTGTGTAATCTCCTGTACAAGTTAATTTCTAAGGTCATAGCAGTCAGAATCAAACCCTCTCTGGACAGTGGGATCTCACAGGAACAATTTGGGTTCCTCAAGAACAGGCAGATTACTGAACCTATTGGTGTAGTCCAGGAATCCCTCCACTCTATTAAAACAAAAAATATCAGTGCATTTATCCTCAAACTTGATTTGGTAAAAGCATTTGATAGAGTCAATTGGACATATATTCGCCTCATTCTCATACAAATAGGTGTTCCTCTCCAGACGGTTAACTGGATCATGGGTTGTCTCACATCGGCTACTTTTGCTGTTTTAATAAATGGTACACCCTCAAACTTTTTTCCTACGTCTCGTGGTCTTCGTCAGGGGTGTCCTCTCTCTCCCCTACTCTTCATCCTGGTAATTGAGGGACTTAGTCTTCTTATAGCTGATGCTCGCAGGAATGGCCTTATCAGAGGAATTCAGATCTCCTCCTCACTAGCCCTTACACATTTGATGTTTGTGGATGACGTTATTCTTTTGGGAGAAGGAACCCTTCAGGAATGGGCTGCTTTTGAAGTAATCCTGGACACTTTTTGCAAAGCATCTGGGATGTTAATTAGCATGGACAAATCTGTCATTATTTATAATAATATTCCTAATACTGAACTCCTCACTCTAACCAGAATGATCCCTTACAAACAGCTCCCTCTTTTATCAGGCTTCAACTACCTTGGCTATTATATTAAACCTCTGGGATATAGAACCCGGGATTGGGATTGGCTGATTAAAAAATTTGAGAAGAAAATCAGTCTCTGGACACATAAACTCCTCTCTTTAGGAGGAAGATTGATATTGGTGCAGTCTGTACTCTCTAGTATACCTGTATACTGGATGGGGCTTGCTCCCATCCCGGCATCGACCCTGCAGAAACTTAAAAGTATTACCTTTGCTTTTTTATGGGGCTCTTCAGATACTGATCGCCGGTATCACCTAGCTTGCTGGTCAGATCTCTCTTGGCCAAAAAAATAGGATGGATGGGGGATCAAAAATTTCTTTTGGTTCAGTATATCATTAAGACTCAAGACTTTCTGGGGAGTTCTCTTCAAGGACAGTCTTTGGCATCGTGTAGTTATTACAAAATACTTGAAGAAGGTTTCTGTGATAGAATGGCTACGGGATAAAATATTTAGTACCCGTGGAGTATCTGAATTTTGGAGAGGTTTTATTCAGACTGTTCCTTGGCTTGGTAGATACACGGCTTGGCAGGTTGGAGATGGTAAAGGTATACTGGTGGGTGTTGATCCAATTATTGGTAATTCTCAAACTTACATTCTACCTGAAGGTCTGAGATCATATCTTACAGACTTGGATATTAATACTCTCGCCCAGGCCAGGAATACTTTGACAGATGCGCAGGGTTACTGATATACTGCAGAGGAATTATTATTAGAGGGTGAATGGAAAAATGCCTGGACTTCATATACTAGGGCACTTGATCTTAATGGTATCAAACTTACAGAGGTATCTGATGCTTTGATGTGGGAGTACAATAAGAAGGATGGACATGTATCGGCCAGCAGTGCATATGATTGTATTGTGGATTTTTACAGGCCTGCAGGGGTGAAGAAAACTCCTTTATCGCTGTGGCATTGCTCTCTGCCATGGAAAATTGGCTGTTTCATTTGGTTGATGGAAAAAAATCGGATACTGACATGGGATAACCTTCAAAGGAAAGGTAAACAAGGTGCTGGTATATGTATTTTTTGTATGAAGGATGAGGAATCTGTACACCATCTCTTCACGCGTTGTCCAATATGGAACAGCATCAGAGTATTAATATGTGATCTACTTCAGATTAACTTTCCTCCAATAACTACCTCCATAGCTGAGTTTTTGGATTCTTGGATCACTAAACATCCAAGTGGATCTGATTATAGATATATTCCACATCATTTGTGCTGGATTATCTGGAAATCGCGAAATAAAGCCATTTTTGAAGACAAACGCATTTCTGTACTGGGTATTTTCCATCAGTTCTTGAATGCTGTCAATTTGTCACCTGCACGACCAATTACAAAGGAGAAAAAAAGTATGAAAATTAGACAGATTGGGCAAGCCCCTGTTATGATTTACCCTTGTGGCTACTTTGATGGTGCTTCCATTACCTCATCAGCGGGAGTTGGTTTCTGTCTATTCCTAAAGGAGAATCACCATCTGGATTTTGCAATTGGGATTGGAGGTGGCACCAATACGAAGGCTGAACTTTTGGGTCTTTGGGCCCTATTGAAATCTTCCCAAATGATGAGAATTCCATTGGTCAAAATATATGGTGATTCACAAATCATCATAAATTGGGCCAAATGAGTCAATATTCTCACCCCACCAGACCTATTACACTGGTGTCGGGAAACAAAAAAGCTTATCACAAGCTTTCAGGATCTTACATTTTGCCACATCTATCGTGAACACAACCGGAAGGCGGACAGCTTATCAAAAACAGCTCTCTCACTAGTTCCTGGTTATGGCTGTTTTTCGGAATATTTTGATGATAAATTAGTTAGTAACAACACATTTCAGTTTTTCTGAGTTTTGGTTGCAAATAGGAGCAGTATCTTCTGTTTTTGCTCCAATTATGAAGCTCTTTTGATATGCAGATCTGTCCCTATTGGTTCACGATAGATTGGGCCGACTGTACTAGATCACATATGATGAGAAAAATTTCTGATGGGAACACTTTTTATTGCCGCCAACCACTGGCAGAATCTAGATGGTCTTTCTCCTTTTTGAAAGGACTTGTTACTGTAACAGTTTAGTGATGTATCCCTTTTGGGCGGGTATATTTCAATGCCCTTTTATTCTTTTTAATAAGAATAACAAGGTCACGCTTTTTTCCTCCTGAAAAAAAAAAAATAATAAAAATATTTTAAAATTTTAATGATTAAAAAATTAATAAAATTAATTAAGTCATTTATATTTAATTTGAAATTATAACATAATGTGTAAAATTGTATTATGATGCATTTTTTTAACAAATTAATAACATTGATTTTGTACATATATATTTTCTATTTATAATTTTTTTAGTTGCAAGGAGTGGAAATAATTTCTTAGATAAGTATTTATATTATAAAAATATTTTCAAAATGTATAAATATTTTTTTAATTATTTATTTTCATCTATAAAAAAAATATTAGAATAATTTATGCTTCAACTAATAAATTAAAGGAATTTATGCACCGCCATTCACTTATTAAGTTAATATCATATATTATCTATTCACAACTTTTTTATTGATAAAAATTAATATACATTAAAATCAACTAATAAATTAAAATAATTTATACACAAGTGTTGACTTATTAAGCTAATAGGATATATTATTTGCTCCGAACTTTTTAATTGCAAAAAGATATACATAACTTTTTTATTGCTAAAAACAATATACATTAAAATCTTATATACTAATATGACATATTTTCATAATGTATAAATATTTTTTTCATAATTTATTTAAGAATAAATTAAGTCTTATATTATTTTCTATAAGAGATTTAATTATAGAATTCATTTACAATAAAATGAATATATCAAAAAAAAATTATGATTTTGATATTAATTAATTCTAATAATGCAATAAATATTATAATAATATTGTTAAAATTTTACATGTAAATAAATCTCAATTAAATCACATTAAAATTAAATTGATGAGGAATGTATTAAATATAAAAAGTCAACATAAATTAAAAAACTAACTCCTAAAAATAAACTTTGTTGTTTAATATCATTTACAAGTTCAAGACAAATAAATGCTAAAGGACAATAATTTTTGGGGGAATTTACAATGAATCTTAGTCACATCATTGTAGAGTTATTTTATTAATTTTATTTATAGTCAATTTAGAAAAGTAACTCAACCATGGTTATTTATATTGTGCATAAAAGTAGTGTAGAAGGTGAGTTGTCATATATACCTACCCCTAAAACCCCTAACTCATAATATTTTAATATATCTTATATTTTTGTAGTACATCTCTTAGGAGGCCCCTTTTTTACCTCAAATTCTCTCTAATGCTCTTGAGAACGCTGCTAAGATCTATTATGTAGTCGCCTTTCCCCTTGACCTGTCCTTGCTTCTTTTGGAGAGAAGATCAACCACCCTGCAGCATATGTTCGTTGTTTGTTTAGAGGTTGAGGAGAACCTTAAGATGTCCAAGAAATTGTTAGGTCAGGACGATGGTGGCGAAATAAAAGATACAATCAAATTGGTTAGGCCCTACAAGCAGACTGGGAAAGTCTCTGGCCCGTAAAAGCTCCTTCCTAGTGTACAGAAAGATGACCGGCCCGAGGCAAGAGCAAGTAGTCTTGCAGACTTATTTTCTGAAGATGGCGACCTACAACGTCCTTGGTCCGCTAAGGACAATTTTAAGAAGGATTTTGGTACGCCTGTGTATGATGAATATGAAGAAGAGTACCTACAGAATGTACCTGACGAGCCAGCTGTCGAAATGACGCCTTGTGATGAAAGGAATCAAGATGCAATGCAAAATCAGAAGGTCGAAGCAGGAAAAGATGATGAGAGCACTGGAGATGATAGCCTACCCTTATGTTATGCCTCTTTTGAATTAATACAACACATGGTTAAAGCCTCCAAGTGGAAGTAGAAAGAAGAGGAGATGGTGCGGGCCAGACGCCCGCACAAGAAAGAAGATGATGAGAAGAAACGACCAGGCGATTCCTCCCGTGCTACTAATACATTGGGAATACGTAATGAAATTTCAAGCTATGAAGACGTATGCAGCAACCTACAGATAAACACTTTTTTTGATACTCCACCTTCAGAAGCACCCCCGCACACAGGAGAAATATGCCTACTCAGTTCCACTGGAGAAGCTGAAGACCCTCCTCTTGAAGCTCATCAAGCTCTTGTTACAAAAATTTCGAGTGGAAAGCGGGATGTTCCATTGAATAAAGATTATGTGGGTCCTCGTCTACAATCTTCCAAGTTTTAGCCTGACGAATCTCTAGAAGCAGAAAGCTCCAGATGGCTTTCCCATGAGCAGGTGACAGAACGTGCTGGAGATTGTCGTGGCTTCTATGACCCCATGGCTGAATACATGGAGGGTCTGGGTGAAGGCAATGATCGGTCACATCTTTGCCTTGAATATTAGTTTGTTTATCATTTCCTTCTCCCATCATCTATTTCATTTATGTCCATCAAGCACCATAAAAGAACGAGAATATTAGGCAAGTTGCTTGATTGGCTTCATTGGAAGTCTAATTTCACTTAGTCGGACTTGTGTACAAAGTTAGGTAGAGTAGGTAGGAGTAAATAAGCTCAGCAGTTATCGAGCATTTCCTTCATTACTGTTTTAGTTTGTTTTCATTTTCAGTTACCAGTACAGGTTTACAGTCACCAGCATGATTTGTAAGAGTGGCACGAATTCACTGAAGCAGTAGCATGGAGCAGAATGGAGATGTCAGAGAAAGACTGAAGGCAGCCCAATGGTTTCGACACTTGGTCTATGGGGGTTCTTTGCTACCTCACTGGGAGGGTAGCATCCCTCGTGGAGCCAGTTGTTAACACTCTGTTTTTAACAGTTGATCTAAGGGCCTGGCAGGAATTCAATGGGGTTCCCAGTCCCTCGAATCCCGTGTGAGCACCCTTCAACAAGGAAAACGGCAAGCATGCTGATGGAATTGGGTGGGGTTCATAATCAAAGGCTATGGTTGATCAGAGGTGGATCAATAGCTCCAAACCATTTCGCGCGAGCAAACATGCACAATCAAAGCTTCCTTTCCAGATTGCGAAGTGGTTAGCAGAGAAAAGTTGGCGGTAGGAAAAATGGAACATGGATGGTGGACGTAAAATATACCTCTAATCGGACGGCTGAGAAGACTCCCAAGGTATGGGCTCCACATCTAGTACGGAGATGATAGCGTGAGGAGGCGTTCACGAATCTAATCTGCATCCTTGCAGATTTGGCCGATTTCTCTGATGCCATTTGTAGCACACGTACCATGGGATCCATCCCTTTGGTAGAGTCATGCTCCTGAAAGATAGGTGGCTTTTGTGTGAGTTGGCCTACAGGAGCCAACAAAGTAATCAACGAATCTGCTACTCACATGGGGCAAAGCCAACACGACACAGGAGACCATTCTGTTTCCTACTTCAAAAGAGTAGGGAGACATGGGAGCGTCCACTTCATGAACTTTCCAGCATGGATATATTGTACTAGATGGTGTCCACAAATGCTTCCCACATCAGACGGTAAGGAACCACAACCGATGAAGCAAAGTGAGTAGATCCACATCAAGTAAAGGATCACTCTGCTCGTGCCTTCACACATGTTGGTGCCAAATACACTTGATGACAGAGTGCACAAGAATGTTGACCAGCCAATCTCGAAGCCTTATATATACTACTTTCAGTTCAATAGGGGTGAACTAACATATCTCCAGAACCCAAGTTCTACTTCTCCACGAATCTGCAAAGGCCTGATAGAGTTTGACGATGAAGATCTGGTTTGAGAAGCTTGTTTGTCTAGGGGTGTTGATGGTTGGTGAGAAGGTTCCACACTCACTTGTCACCTTGGTATTTGCATGCCAATGGTGACACCAGCCATCAGGGCCTAGATGTGATACCCACATATCCAACAACGTGAGGCCTGGACACTTACTCCTCGTAAGTGTTGTTCCAGGAACCCCTGATAGCATCGCACCCACCAAAGCCTCCGTAAAAGGGGACAGTCATCGACTGTTCCCTGTATAAGCATTCATTTATATGGGAGCGTCAAGGGTCTAAAGCCTTCATCATTCGGTTTGTGAAGTCCACTTTCCAAGGGTGGTGGGGCTAGTGTAGATACGCTACACCCTAGTGCCTATGGGAGAACTCACTTCACTGGAGGTGAGGAGTACAAGAATGACAAGCCACCCCACAGGGTCTTCTCAACTATAAGCAATGCAGCACTTCTTCCAGAGCCCACGTATAACAATGTTACCAGGATAGGAAAGAGGTGGCAGATGTGACTGGACCGAGGAAGGATGTGAACTACCTTTCCAGTGTGTGCCCATGTGGAAAGTTGCATTTGAACACGGTGGAAGCACACACTTCAAGCATAGAAGGAAGCATTAAACTCATCATCCATCATGGCATTCGAGCATGTCACACTGTTACTCGGGCCGAATGAGGCCACTAGCGCCATAATGTTTGTTATATTTGTAAAACGTGGTGGTAATCCACTCCCTGCATTGTTAACACATGATTGTGACTTGTAACAATTTTCTATTCGGTAGTCTTAGCATTAGGATTGTATAAAAGCGCTCCCGATAGAGGGAGAAAGGAGTTAGTGAATTGGATTGGGAAACATTCCCGGGCTGAGGCTCCCCATTTGTAAATACTATTTGATACCTGTGTATGAATAAATTGCAAAGGAAGAGTTGTTTCTCATGGCAAAGATTCATGTGTCGTTGTTTTTCCCAATATGTATCTTCTTTAAGTGCAATGTATTTCCTGTTTTCACTCCAGTCTGTTGATTGCTTTTCATGTCTACAACTTAGGGTATAGTAGTTAGGAATTCATACTTGTTATGCTCCAACTATTGTTCCAGACATTTATCAATTGTTCTTCTAAAGTTGCATGGAATTCATCGCGACGGTGCTCCACACAATGGACTGTTCTATCTCTCATCCTCTAACTGCCCACTAAAATTCTCCTGATTGGGAGATCAACGTCTATCTTGCCTATGTTTGCGACCCCACGTCATTATTTTCCTTTGTAATTGTTCCTCATGCAAGTTTTTGACTCTGTTTCCAATGGCCCCTTGCCCCCAATAATCCCACCATGCACCTCACCTTGACACACTTTGTTCCATTCAGGATCCTGGCCCCCTGATCATGCTGACTGTAAATCTTATGCGGAGTAGACTTTGGTGACACACGAGATCAAAAATCTTATGCGGAGTAGACTCCGATGAGAAATGAGAGATCCCTCTGTGAGTGCACAAGGCCAAAGGCATAGTCTAAAGCAGTTATGCTATTGCCCGGGGGAGGCCTCTCCTCGCTCGACCCTTGGGGGCTCAAATCCCAGTGCCAACAACTTGATCAATGAATGGTAATGGAAAATAATATTTAAGTGTTGCTTTGTTTAACTCCCTATAATCTACACAAATTCTCCACTTTTCATTTTTCTTAGAAACAACAACTAATGGAGAAACCCATTGAATGTCAGAAATAGGGTAGATAAATCCTACCTTTAATAACTTTTGCAATTCTTCTTTAACTATTTCTTTCAGTATGGGGTTCATTTTTCGTTGAGGTTGCCTTAGAGGTCTTATGTTATCATCTGTGTAAATATGATGAGTACATGTTTCCTGATGAATTTTTGGCATGTCAGTATACTCCCAAGCAAATGCCTTGTGATATTTATTTAATAATGCAATCAACTGTTCTTCTTGTGATAAAGTAAGATGTGCACCAATATTCAAATATTTTCTAGGACTGATTTCAATGGTTTTGCTTTGAGCATTTGTTATTGAATAAATAGAAAAAATATCATCAAATGATGATTCCAAATAATCAATTGTGCAATTTTCCTGAAAATTTTGGCCTAAAACATTATCTGCAACAATATATGCATGTTTCTTAATTGTTCAGAGATATCTGGTTCAGAAATAAAGTAATCTAGCAAATATTCATTATTTTTCTCTCAAAAATCAAAAGCTTGATTAATACTTAAGATAGGATGAATTTATTCTTCATGTTGCTCTTTTGTTTTATTAATCCAGGCGAATTGATCTGTCATAGAAGGTCTTTGAGCAGAAGGATAAAGTGTAATCTATTTCTTTTATGTTCCATGTGAAATGATCATATTTCCTACTCTACAACCAATAAAAGCATCAGCCATAGCCAACCAAGGCCTCCCAAGAATCAGTGGATGTCCCTCTAGATTAGATTTTGGTTGATGAACCAAGAAATCTACTAGATACTTTCAGGAATCCAGAGAAACTAGGATATATTCAAGTATATGTTCTGGTTCTATTTTAGATCTATCATCTAGCTCTAAGATTGTAGTGGTTGGTCTAAGATTTTTCGAATCCAGATATTTCATTGTTTCCGGTGTCATTACATTAATAGTTGCACCTAAGTCAATTAATGTTTTTGAAATTGAAAAGTTTTTGATAGTTATTGCTACCATTGGAGTTCATGGATCAACGTATTTTTCAACAAAAACAATATTTCACATTAAGCCTGCTAAATTTCCAGTTACATGGATTGTTGCTGGATCTTTCTTTCTTCCTCCAGTCTTCTTTAGACATAACTCCTTAATTGCCTTTGTATAAATTGGGATATCTTTAATATCTTGCAATAAGGGAATTTTTACACAGACATTTGTTAATTCATTTAAAACATCAAATTCAGGAAGAGTAATTGATAATTTTTCCTTAATTAACCTTTCTAGAAAATGAGGAGTTTAAGGAATTAACATTTTGTTCTTCTGATTTTGTTTGTCTACCTACAAAACTTTTGTATTATATTTTTTTGGAATTTTTTCTTTTTCTGTTTGTTCTTCTATGATAATAGGGGATTCTTTTTCCGAAAAATTTCTAGACCTCAAGTGGATGTTTTGAATAGGAAGGATTAAGTATGAAACAGTTGTTCCTTCATCAATATTATACATGGGTTTCTCCACTCTATTATTAGGATTTGGTACTAGCTTGGTTGGTCTTTGTTTGGTCGAGGTGGAGGTTGGTTAGATGGTAGTTGAAGTTGTTGAGGTTGGGTAAGCTGAGAAGCAGGATTTGGCTGTGAAGAAAATGAAGGTTTATTATGTTGGTATTGTGGGTAAGGAAAATACTGTTGGTAAGGTTGTGGATAGGCCTGCTGGTATGTTTGGTTTCCATGAGCATATCCTCGCCAATTTTGAGCAGGTTGGTTTTGGTTTGGCTGAGGAGACCAAGTTTTCCAAAGCATAGGTGCATTCCATGAATTTTGAACAAGGTATTGATAACTTGGAAAAAAAATTTACATAGGGCCTTGGGACATACCAGGAAAATGTGGCTTCCATCGTTTTTTTGTGCCAGAAGATAAAGAGACTCCATGCTTTGGCTTTCTTCCACTTGAGCTGCTTGTAATTCTTTCAACCTAGAACAATCATCAATGTTATGATTTTCTGCACATAGTCCACAAATCTCAACATTGTTTAGAGGACATTCTTTCAATGGATGTTTCTTCCTACATTTAGGACATAAAATTGATAGAGCTTGATCTTGTTATTCTTGTCTTTTTTGTCTTTTTTTAGTTTTTGATACTTCAACTTGTGTCCCTAAAGTACTCAAAAGATCAATTTTTAAATCCTCTAATAAACTTCCAAGCTCAGCTCTTAACATACTCCATGCTGTTGATTTAGTTATTTTTGAAGTTACATCCTTTTTTCCATTTCTGGCTCTTCCTTGTGAATACTTTTCACATAGCTCTTTAATTTCATCAAATGGTAAGTATTCCCCATTACATTAAGAATAACAAGATACTCATCTTGTATACATTTCAAAAATATTGTTCGGATGATATCAAAATTCAAAGAATTATATTTGGATTTTTGTAGGTTATAGAAAAATCTCTCAAGATATTCTTCTAAACTTTTTTCTTCTTGCTGAGACATCATAAAAATATCATCTTTCAAATATTTATATCTATAGTATGCTTGATATTTTTTAAGAAAAATCTCTCATGTCATCCCAACTGGTTATAGTATGTTCTCCTAATCCCATGAACCATTTCAATGCAACAACTTTAAGAGTAGCGGGAAAGAGGAAAATTTAATGTGTATCATCAGTATATCCATAGGTACGACATAAAATATCAAATTCAAATAAAAATGAATCTGGATCTTCAGAAGTCATACCATAAAAGTTAGGTAAAATAGATGGTGGAAGGTTTTTCATTTTTACTTCTTCTCCCAAGATGATACTAGTATCTAAGATTGTAAATCTAAAAGTTGTCTCTTGTTATTCTTCATTTACTCTATCTTCCTCCCTTTCATTTCTTCTATCTTTTCATCTTTTGTTTTCAATTTCTTTCATACTCTCTTCATTGGTCTGTGGTTGGTCTTCTTGATACTTCTCCCTCAACCATTTCTCTTTGTTTGTTTTCAATCTCCGTCCTTTCACACTCTCTACGTTGTTCTGGGGTTAGTCCTCCTCTAATCATTTTAGAGGTTTCTCCCTCATCCATTTGAAAAGTATCAACAGTTGTTGCAATAAATCATTTCTTCTCAGATGAAGAAGTTCCATCTATCTCTATTTTTGGCGCATTTTTTTACAAATCTTCATTTTTAGTCTCTTTGTCTTCACATAAAATAAAACTAAATTATGCTTTGTGTTTATATATATATATATATATATATATATATATATATATAAAGAAAACTAAACTTCCTAAGTCTATTTCTAAATATGTTTCCCCAGCAACGACGCCAAATGTTGGCTTAATCTACTGTTGTAAATCAAAGCTTATATTTTAATTGTCAACCCAAAATCCTAATACTTAAAGCGCATCCAAAATCTATGGACTTAGAACTAGACTAGTTTAAAACACACTATGCTTTGGCAATGAACCTAGAACTATTTGAACGTTGTAAGCTTAGAAATACCAAACTTCGTTACAAAAAGTGTATTCATTAGCATTCTTAAACTCATCAACATCTCATGAGATATGAAATATTCTAAAAACTTTAAAATATCAAAACCATAAGCTACAACATTGCTATTTCATTTTTGAAAGCAAGAAAACATTGAAGTCTTTTACAAGAAGTTAGTTCACGATGTGTTTGATTTCTTCAACAAATTAGTATATTTTCTAATGAAAAATGGAGCTCAAACAATCTACAGTAATTAAAAACATATGCTACTGTCAAATAATGAAAACCTACTTCCCGCATGGGTGTGGCTCATTGGTGGTTCCGTTGTTATGAAGTCACTTGTTGTAAATTGGAGGTCACGAGATAAATCCCACCCAGTTTTACCTGTGAACCATGTCTTGCAGCGGGTGTGGGGCACCTAGGGTTATAGTGGTAGCGGGAATGGATCCCTGGACCCCGTGTCACGCGAGTACCAGCTCGGCCCCAGTTTCCAATTGCTCTAGTAAAAAAAAAACTAATGAAAACCTACTTGCATCACACATATTACTAAATAAAAACCTACTTGCATCACACAGAATGAGATTGGATTGTAAAATGCAATTTGAAGTTTTTAATAGAAAATTACAAGAAACATAAAAAGCATACCAATACGTAGTGATGAAAGAAATGAGTGTGCAGGCTTGGCAGAGTGGGCTTTCCACTGCTTCGCTCACACACACAGGAAAGTTTACAAAACTCCTACACTAAATTCGATCCCACGACATGTAAAATTCAACACACACAGCTTATCAAAAGTCTGAGATTTATTTCAAACCCAGACGTTCACCATTTTTCAGATGGCCATTACATAAAAAGGTTCAAATATTTATACTAATTGTTTGAAACTGCAAATGGTATAATCCTGCTAAACTAATAATGACATCTCTCCATTATCCCTGAGTTCGTCCTCCAGATCCACGAAAATAGGAAAAACCTCTGCAAAATTGGAACAACCCTGTTTTTATGCTTCATGGGAGCGTAGGTGGTTGGATTTTACCAGTGTTAGCTCAACACCTGTGAAATATATTTCCTGAAGCCGTTAGCAATTAATCCATCCTTGGACATCAAGGATTCTTCTGGGTGTTTCAGATCACACCCAACTATCCTACAAATATCCAAAGCTAGGAGCATTTATGGGAAGTTAGCAAACTCTGTAATTTTATTGAAATTTAGAATTAAATGCTTTTAAAAAGTATAAAATTTGATTCATTAGGAGCAACAACAATTATACCTTAGTTTGTTGAATTCCAAGGCCTTATGGATGAAACATGAGGTTTTATGGATGAAATGTAAAGGATTAAGGAGATGTCTTGAAGGTTTATGGAGTGAAAATAGGTGCCAAAAATAGTGTCCAACAATCCCTAAGTGGATTTCTTGTCACTCCACCTCTCATCAATGCCATCATAGCATTAGTCATAAATATAAAATTTTAAAGATCATATACTATCAACATCATGAATAACAAATAATTGCATGCTACCACATGCCCTTATGATATTATGCCATCATCATAAATACCATGGAACCACATGTTACACATGCTATTATCCAACATAACATCTTATGGAATAACAAACATTATTTGTATGTTGTAATATCAAGAATCTAAAACTCATAATCATGTATTCTAATCACCATACCATTTCCTTAATTACCACATGTTCTCATTTACATCACCATTATCATTGAACAAAATCAACATGTACTACCATATACCATCAACTCATACCATGGAGCATTAACCAACAGGACCACACACCATGACCATGTCCTTTAATGTAACATAACAATTTGAAACACTAATTAATAATGTCATCAGATTGTATCATGTAATCAAATGGAAATAGGTCCTCATGCAATCATAATATGCCATTAATTATATTATCACTGCTATGGAAATGGAACCTACACAAATCACCCATGCTCTCAAGATATAATTAGATAATAAGCCAGCATGTTTGTGATGAATATGGAACATGAAAAATGATGAGTATGTAATCAATAAAATATTATCATCATCATTTTATCAAATGTCATGTAGATTTATAATGCCAGAGAACCGCTACATGTTTACCACTTTGACACTTCTTCATAACTAACCACATGTTGACAATTTGCAACATGTTTGTGAATATAGTTGCATTATAAATTATATCTATAAATTCTTTTATATTCCATTATATAAATCCATTAAATATCAATTCAACATCACATCCTAGGAAATAAATATGCTATGCATCATATGGAATCACCATCATGGGGCGCCAAACCTAAATATCTTTATCATAAACAACATCACATACTAGAAAATAAAACCATCCCATTAAATCATCATTATGTGGAGCACAAAAAATAAGTCTCCCCATCATAAACATCATCACATAGAAGGATCATCCCACCCCCATCTAGTAAAGGTCCTTCTCTTGTACATGCTAGAGATTTCATATATTTCCATATTAAAAGATTTATAGTAAGCCACATTCATCTAAAGCCATAACAAGGTATTCATATCAAAACAATTTTGGCTTGAGTTACTGAGAATGTGGGAGTTGGTTTATAGCCATCCCCTAGCTTAGACTAAAGAGGAAGTTTTAGTTTCACAAATACAATCTTTTAGAACATTTTATCTCGATGATCCTTAGATACGTCCTGTTCCATCTGATAAGTGGAAGAGTCTCAACACTCTAAGACTTTCTTACCCTTTTTTGTAGCAGAGACAGCTTATCAATCCCGTCAACAAAATGATGTAGATAGTGATCCATCACCAGTAGAGGACGTGGATC
This sequence comes from Pseudotsuga menziesii, assembly GCA_001517045.1. Lineage (NCBI taxonomy): Eukaryota > Viridiplantae > Streptophyta > Pinopsida > Pinales > Pinaceae > Pseudotsuga > Pseudotsuga menziesii. The sequence continues at coordinate 18,674 of LPNX010628253.1, forward strand.
TTTCCACTCAGCCTGTTTGGGCTATTGATTCCTTCACTTCTCAATATTGTCTGGACATTGTTATGCTTTCATATGAGGCTATCCTGGAAGCATTAATAGGGACCAAAAGACCTTGGGAAGATGTGCATCATCATTCATTCTTCCTTCCAGCTCTAGATAAGTTTTAGAGTGGATAGTTTCATGTTTCTTTGCCTAAAGATGTTAGCTTACCATTGAACCCTTTGGCTCAGCATAGAGTTTATGGAAAATATTTTTTAAATGATTTCTATCAACATATCTAGGAACCCTGACATCATAGAAAATGTTTATATCGATGCAAAATATTCGCCTAAAGAGGTTCGTATTTATACTAAACTCTTCAAGGAGTTGTACGATGTCTTTGGTTGGTGATATGAGGAGATGCTAGGAATTGATCCTAGTATTGTAGAGCACGAGATTAAAACCTATACAAACATGGTGACCCATTCATCAAAAGATCCATCCTGTCAACCCTAGGAAGGAAACTGCTATTAAAGAAAAAGTTTAAAAACTACTTAAAGCATGCTTTATTTACCTTGTTTCATTTACATAATGGGTATCCAATCCTATACCCGTAGACAAGAAGAAAGGCAATCTTCAAGTATGTATGGATTTTAGGGATTTGAACGAGGCATGTCCTAAGGATAACTTCCCCACTCCGTTCATCGATCATATCATTAATGAGTGAGTAGGAAGTGAGATATTTTCCTTCATGGATGGATTATCTCGATATAACCAAATTCAAATCCAACCTCAGGACCAACATAAAAATTATTTTATTTGTCCTTGGGGTATTTTTGCATACATAAATATTTCATTTGGCCTTAAAATGCTAAAGCCACTTTTCAGCGAGCCATGTCATTTGCTTTCTAGGATATCAAGCACATCGTTGAATCCACATCTTGATGATTTAGCAACTCGTTCTTGCAAGAGGTGAGATCATCCTGATCACCTTTTCCTTGTGTTTGAGCGTTGTAGGCACTTCAAAATTTGTTTGAATCCTACTAAGTTCACCTTTTGTGTCGAGTCAGGATGACTTTTAGGTTTTCTTGTATCTAACAAGGGGATCATGGTTGACCCCTTAAAGGTGGAAGCCATCATCAATTTTTCTCCTCCCACGAACATTCAGAAGCTTCAAGGTATTCAAGGGAAGGATAATTTTCTCAAGATATTTATAGTTAATTATTAATATTCTCAATCATTAGCATTCCCAATCATTAATATTCTCCGTTGATGTGATAGAGAATGGTCTTCAATAATATCTTCAATGAATGGTTCTTCATGCAAAACCTCAATGGGATCATCATGGATTTCTGAATGTTGAGTGTTGTATACCATGTTGATACTAAGTGGCTCAATATCTTCCATATGAAATTCTCTTGAAGGAAAGAAGTAAGCCAAAGTGTTCTTGATGAATAATTCAAAATTGAATAATCCACTATATATTTCATCATAATGTCACTGTCTCAGAAAAATATTGAAGAAATTTGTAATTGACGTAATAGATTTATCAGGAAGGGCACTATAAAACCAACTTGCAACCTCCCCCTACGGAGAATGAGAAAACAACTGCATCATATGATCCTCATGACGTATGTTGGATTCACTCACATGTGAAAGGAAAGTCACAATGTGAAATCTTGCTGAGTAATCACTATCATACCCCCAAAACACTGGAATAGAAATATATTTCCTTTCCCAATCAAAATAATTGGGAAAGCCTGGCATTTTAAAGAAGTCAATGGGAGGACATCTACAGGAAATTAGAGCAACAGTTTCCATCTTTTTAATATCCATATCAAGAATTATTGATCATGGGGAATGTCTAGAACTGAAAGAGTGGAGTTGTCAATTAATGATCTTTAAATTTAACTGTTACATGGGCTCGTCTATACAAAATCAATCTCAACAATTTTATGAGATACAAGGGTTTTATCCCTTTAATTATTAATGATAACCACACATGAGTTTCTTTACTAGTAATGCAATGGAAAACAAATATCGAGAAACATATAACAATAATCACATCAATATAGACAATATTTTTGGGTATGGAAACCCCCGAAAAAACCCAATATGGGAAAACCGATGCAACAGTCAGATAATAAATGTTATTATGAAAATATAGAACAATTACAATCCAACAAATGAATTCACCCAACCTGGAAAAATAGAACCTCTGCAAATCACTAGGTAAACCCAAAAAATTGGTACTGCCCCCCTGTACAGTTGTACGACCTCTTGTGTTAGTAGTACGACCCTCTGCGTCAGCTGTACGGAATCCGTACGGTTGTTGCTACTGTACAACCACCCTTTGCATGAATGTGTACGGACCTCTGCTCTGCCTGATCTAGGGGCGAATCCTCCTAGTGAGTGTTCCTATGTCTTCTCTGCAAACGTCTTCCTCCAACTTCACTGTCTATATCTATGTATGTGTCCTCTCCACCAAATCTTCTTTTAACTCAATGGCCAAGCGAAAACCCTAACCCTCACTACATATCAATGGATGAGATCCTCCAGTGAGATCAATGGTGAAGATTAGATTATCCATCACTTAAATTATTTCACTTTTCACTTTATAAAAGTGACTCCATTAAGTCAATTAATAATTAGATCACTTAATGTACTTTTCTAAGTCTAAACTTAGGAAAATCACATTAATACATTTGGCTTCTTACTTTATGTCTTCTAGCATGCAAGGACACATGCAATGATAGAAGACCTTCCTTGTTGCCACTTTCTAACAGCCCCTCTCAACAAGGAAGGGATTCGGTAGCAACCCCAACTTGTCTCCGGACTTCACAAAACTGTGTCTACAAAGTGCCTTGGTGAAAATGTATGCCACTTGCTCATGTGTCTGAATGTACTCCAATCGAATGGTTCCTTTCTATACACAGTCTCTTAGGAAGTGATACCAGTTATCTGTGTTTGCTCCGGTCATGGAACACTAGATTTTCAGATACCTTGATGCCACTATGATTGTCACAGTGAACCATTGTAGCCTCTAGCTCACACTCGAATAACCCTGAAAGAAACTTTATCAGCCACATTTCCTCACATGCATCCAAACTAGCTGCCATGTACTCAACCTCTTCCCAACTGAATGCAACTGACTTCTGCTTCTTGCTAAACCAAGAGATAACTCATGAACTTGATACAACAACCTGAAGTGTTCTTTCGTTCTTCTGCACATCCTACCCACTCATCATCTGTGAATTCTGCTAACTGTACAATCCCACTTCACTCATAAACCAACCCGTACTCCATTGTACCTCTGATGTAGTGAAGCACATGCTTTGCAATTATCTAATGTACTCTCTAAGGGTCCACCATGAATTGACTCAAAGATTTGACTACAAAGCTAATGTCTGGCCATGTGTTGACCAGATACATGAGCGATCTGATAAGTTGGTGATACAATGTAGGATCAAACCCCTCTAACCCCGATGCATCAATCTTCCTCCAGTTGGAAACTATAGGTATTGACATGGGCTTGCAATCCACCATCTTGAATCTCTTCAAGATCTCAACTACATACTTCTCCTGTCCAATGAAGAAGCACCCATCTCTCTTCCAAACTTTCAAGCCTAGGAATTAATGCATCAATCCAAGTTATTTCATCTCAAACTCAACTGCAAGGTTGGACTTGTAGTCATCAATCAGCCTCTCATCTCCTGTAAGAAAGAGATCATCTACATACAGTACCAATATGAGAGGCACCTCACCTAACAAGAAGTACAGGTTGTGATCTGCCTCACTTCGTTGGAATACCATCTCCTGTAGATAGCTGTCAATTCTCGAGTACCATGCCCAAGGTGCCTGCTTGATCCCATATATATCTCTCTGCAACCTGCATACATGCACCTCCCTATTCTCCACATCGAACCCCTGTGCTTGCTCAATGAATACCTCCTCTTGTATAACTTCGTTGAGGAAGGAAGTCTTGACATCCATTTGATGAACATGCCAACCCATCTCTATTGCTAATGAGATGATAGTTCGAATATAAGAATATCTAGCAATAGTCGCAAAGGTCTCTTCATAGTCTATTCCTTCCTTCTGTGAAAACACCTTTGCCACGAAGCGTGCCTTGTACTTTTCCACGCTTCCATCTGCTGCATGCTTCACCTTGTAGATCCATATGGATCCCACCACCCATTTTCTCTCCAGCCTCGACACAACCTCACATACCTAATTTTTCATAATGGAGTCATACTCCTCAACCATAGCTTACTGCCACACATCATATTGTGTAGCCTCCTTGAAACTAGAAAATTCAGAGTTAATCATCTCTGTCATGAGTGCCATGGAGCTCTGTGGAAGAGTCACCTAGTGGGAATCTTGAACTGTGGACCTAAACCACTTAGGTTGTGGCCTAGTTTCTACCTATTGTGGTTGTTGGTTTCCCTCCTCCTCCTGCGGCTCATTCTCCAATTCAATGACCAAAGGATCCTGTCCACCTGAATCCCTCTGACTATCAGAACCTGTGCTCTGTGTCTAGACATGTACCTGTAGCTCCTCCAACTTGACCCCCAAATCCTGTACTAGCTGCTCATGTGTTGGTATGTCCATATATCTATGCAAGGCTCTGTCCTCATCAAACTAGACATCTCTGCTCACAATGATCCTCTTACAAGCAGGAATATATACTATGTATGCCTTCAAAGTCTTGTTGTAACCAACAAGTAACCCCTTTTCTCCAAAAGGGTCCAATTTCTTCCTAGTGTCAACATGAATGTGACAATAGAAGACACTGAAATACACGCAAATGGCTCACATCTGGTCTAGTGCCTACGAAAACCTCCTCGAGTGTCTTCCTCCCCAAAGCTATGTGGGGACACCTGTTCTAAATGTAAACTGCGGTCATGTATGCCTTGATGCATAGGAATAGTGGTGATCCCTGATCAAATAGCATGGCATTGGCTTCTCCTACCAATGTACTGTTATTTCTCTCTGCCACTCCATTCTGCTGAAGGGTATGAGGAACTGTGTGCTCCTTCTTGATCCCCTTCGATGAACAATACTCCGAGAACTCATTGGAGGTATACTCACCCCCATTATCCGTCCTCAATACTCGAATCTTCCTTCCTGTTTGGTTCTCTAGGAGAGTCTTGAACTCCTGAAACCGCTCAAAGACCTCTGACTTGGCCTTCAGGAAATAAATACAGCTCTTCCTGGAATAGTCATTAATGAAAGTGATGCAATAACTGTAGACACTGAATGATTGGACACTCATGGGTCCAGGAACATCTGAATGCACTAAGTCCAAGGTCCCCTTAGACTTGTGCTCACTCCGTGGGAAAGGTTTCCTGATGTTCTTCCCCAACGCACAACCATTGCAATGGTTATGCTTCTCCACTTGTACCTAAAGAACTCCAATAACTGTCTGTCTCAAATGTCTCAATGCTTCATGGTGTAAGTGTGCCATCCTCCTATGCACAATTCACCTTGATTGTTGTTGTTGCTGACTAGAGCCTTTGCAAACTCAAAGTGTAGTCTGTACACCTTCCCGCTCTGGATCCCAATCACCCGATCCAAACTCCTTTCTGACCCCTTAGGCTTGATATACAACTTATGATCTCGGAAATTCACCTGAAAGCCCTTGTCCTCTAGGGTGGAAATGGATATGAGGTTCTTGGTCAACCTCGAAACATACAATACGTCAGCAAAACTGAGGTGTTTGCCAGACTCCCTCTAAAATGAAACAGTACCAACTCCCTGTGCCTGGTACTGTGAATCATCACCTAGCTCAATGTGGAGATTTAATCCACCCTCCTGCAAGCTCTTGGAGAACCTTTTATGTCATGTCATATGACAGATGCTCCACTATCGATGTACAAATCGTTGTTGCCTATGGTGCTTGTTGAAAAGTTACCTAGGAAGTGTTTGTCCATCTAGTGTTGCCTTGGGGTGGACATGGACACTTAAAAGTGACTCCTAGTCATTTTTGTGGTTTAATAAAGTGGGATGCACTTTATAATTTTAAAGTGACTTTATTAAAAAGTTAAGTGGGTATGTTTTCCTAAGTTCTCATTTAAATGGGCTGCAAATTTTAGAGTCGAAGATAGACTTGATGGGGTTGCAAATTTTATTCCTTGGAAGGCTGATTAGCTTGATTCTTGAAGAGAATGAACTATGGGATATAACTCAAGTGACAACTACAAATATTGTGGTAGTACCTGTTGATGCAACAGATAAGATAGCCTTTCTGAAAAATGACATAAAGGCAAGAAGAGTCATTCTTGATGCAGTGAAGGATCATGTGATCCCTCACATTTCAGCCAAAGACCATGCTTTTGAGATGTGGACAGGTTTGACAAATCTTTATCAAAGTTCCAATGAAAACAGAAAGATGGTGTTGAGAGAGAAGTTGAAGGGTGTTCGCATGAAAAAGGTGAAGGCATGGCATCATATCTTACCAAGATCACACGGGTAAGAGATGAGCTAGCAGCTATAGGAGAGGTGATAGGCATTCCTAAGATGGTGCATACAACACTTAATGGTGTGTCACAGCAGTGGACCGTATTTGTTCAGACCATTATTGGGAGGGAGAACATGCCCACATGGGATCGATTGTGTTTTGATCTCACACGGGAGGAGATACGGAGAGGCTTCTTACAGGGCAGTTCGTCACATCAGAGAGATGATGAGGAGAATGTAGCTTTAGAAGCGAAGGGAAAGAAGAAGAAGAAGTTCAAGAAGGGCTCCAAGGAGGGAGCCAAACAGCATGAGGGAGAGAAGAAGGACATGAGCAAAGTGAAATGCTTTGCATGTTATAATATGGGACACTATGTTGGACAGTGTCCTAACAAGAAGAAGAAGAAGCAACATACTACAACTACAGCGGAGATCGATGAGTTTGCAGTGAGATTTGAGAGAGACTTTTCTCTCTTTGCAAGTGTTGGTGTAGAGAGAGCATATTCTATTACCAGCAGAGATTTTGAGGACCACATGGAGCATTCCATGATTGTTGGGTAGTCATTGAATTCCACCACTACTTCCTCCACTTGGTATGCTGATAGTGGAGCTTCCAGTCATATGACAGGTGATTGAGACATGTTCACAAAGATGTCTGAGTCAGACTTGGAGATGGAGGTTGTATTGGGATATGATACAGTGATGAGAGCAGTTGGGCAAGGGACTGTCCACTTTGAGAGGGAGTCCATGCAGCCTATGTTTCTAAGGGATGTGATGTTTGTCCCTGGGTTGAAAAAGAACCTTGTTTTAGTTTCCATGATAGAGGATAGAGGCTTCGGTGTATATGTCCTTGATGGGAAAGTTCACATCTTTCCCAAGTCAGCAGGTCCATCTGATTCACGGGTGATTGGAGTAAAAAGTGGGAAACTGTACGAGCTTCTTTTTCAGCCGCATCATGCACTGTCACACACTCAGAGCAGTGATGAGTTGTGTGAGCTATGGCACAAGAGGATGGCTCATATTCATCATCTAGCTTTGTGGATGCTAAGAGAGATGACTACAAGTATGACAAAGTTCAACACAAAGTCTAGTGGTGTGTGTAGAGGGTGTGCTTTGGGAAAGTACACCAAGACTGTTTTTCCAAGAAGTGATTCCATATCAGAGGGAGTGCTTCAGTTGATACATTTAGATCTGTGTGGTCCCATGTCTTTTGCCTCTTTGATAGGATATGACTATTACATCACTTTCATTGATGACTTTTCTAGGAATCCTGGATCTATTTCCTTAGAAGCAAGAGATCAGAGGAATTCTTGCTTCGATTCGAAGAGTTCAAAGCTCTTGTGGAGAACCAGACAGGAAAGAAGATCAAGGCACTTCAGTCATACAATGGAGGTGAGTACACTTCTTGTGCATTTGATGAGTATTGTCAACAAGAGGGGATAAAGAGGCAGTTGATTGTTCCTTACACTCCATAGAAGAATGGAGTGGCTGAAAGGAAGAATCACTCTATAGTGGGTGCAACTAGAGCCATGCTGCATGATCAAAGTCTTCCTTTCTTTCTATGGGAAGAGGCATGTAGTACTGTTTTTTATCTTCTCAACAGGAGTTCGCACTGTGCATTGGGGAGTAAAACTTCTAAGGAGACATTCACAGGGAAAGTGCCTGAGATAGGTCACTTTCGTATTTTTGGTTTCCTTACATACTCTCATGTCCCTTCTAAGAAGAGGACAAAGTTGGAGGCCACAGGTGAGCGTGGTATCTTTGTTGGTTATGATGACACATCAAAGGCTTTTCGGATTTACCTTTTTGCATAGAGGAAAGTTGTTGTGAGAAGGGAGGTGAAGTTCGAGGAGGAGAAAGCCTTCAGGAGGTCTCTTGATTCTGATATGGAGGATCAGTAGGGTACTACACAGGTGATAGCTCAGAGTTCAGCAAGTCAAAGTTCAGGATCACCAGTTTCAGGTGTGGCTAGGTCACAAGTTACAGGTTCTTCAGTTACAGGGGCTTAGTCTACAGGGACTTCTGGTATAGGGACAGGTTCACAGATCATAGGTTCACAGATGACAACTTCAGGTGATTCAAGTTCTAGTGGTACAAGTACAGGTTCACCAGGGACAAGTTCTCAGGTTGTTGGGACTTCTTCAGGGAGACAGATGTCTGATGAGGAGGTTGAGGAGAGTCTGAGATAGGATGCTTCCTCCAGGAAGAGCAATCCAAGTTGGATTCAAGAGTTGATGAAGGAAGCAGAGCAGTCAGTTTGACTGCCCAAGAGGGAGGTCAGAGAGAGCAGGGCACCAAAGAGGTTTTCCATCTATATGGCACAGGTGGCCAGCTTACGTGATAGTATTCCTGATACTTATGAGGAGGCTTCTGCACACCAGGTATGGAGAGATTCCATGATGGAGGAGTACAACTCCATCGTGAAGAATGGGGTGTGGGAAGTGGTTCTGAGACCAGAGAGGAAGTCAGTTGTGACTTCCAAATGGCTTTACAAGATAAAGCATGCTGCAGATGGCAGTATTGAGAAGTTCAAAGCTCGTTTTGTTGCACGTGGTTTTTCACAGGTCGAGGGAGTTGACTATGATGAGACATTTGTAACAGTGGCCATATTTTCTTTGATCCGGGCAGTGATCTCTGTTGTTGAAAAGATGGGTTGGAAGATCCATCAGATGGATGTGAAACTCACTTTCCTTAATGGTTTTCTACAGGAGGAGGTATATTTAGAGAAACCACAAGGCTTTGAGGTGTGTGAGAGAGACACACATGTTTGCAATATAAAAAAAGGCCTTGTATGGACTGAAGCAAGCCCCTTAGGCTTGGTATTCCAGGATTGACACTTACTTGCTTTCGATTGGGTTTTAGAAGAGTGAAGTGGATCCCAACCTATACTACATTGTGGTTGGTGGTGTTCCACTTATTCTTTTGTTGTATGTTGATGACTTGTTCATTACTAGGGGAGAGCACCTGATTGATGCGTGCAAGAAGGATCTTGCTTCAGAGTTCGAGATGACAGACCTTGGACTAATGCATTATTATTTGGGGATGGAGGTTTGGCAGCAGGATGGACATGTTTTCCTGGGGCAAGGAAAATATGTTGTAGAAGTTCTAAAGAGATTTCAAATGACAGATTGCAGACCAATGTCGACACCCATGATCACCAACTGGGCGAAGCTTCATTCTTCAAAGGGAGAGATGGTGGACACTACCTTATATCGTCTGTTGATTGGTTCATTGATGTATTTGGTCAACACTAGACCAGATATGAGTTTTGCAGTGAACACTCTCAGTCAGTTCATGGTGGAGCCCAGGAGAGTGCACTGGAATGCTACAAAACACATCTTGAGGTATCTTGCAGGTACAACTGACTATGGATTGGAATATAGGAGATTTGGTGGAGTAGGGTCGGTTGGCTATATAGATTCATATTGGGAAGGTAGTATTTTGGACCAGAAGAGCACTTCTGGTTGTTGCTTCAGCTTGGGTTTGGCAGTTGTGTCATGGTTCAGCAGGAAGCAAAAGTCTGTGGCATTGAGTTCTGCTGAGGATGAGTATATGGCAGCCAGCCAGGCTAGTTGTGAGGCCTTGTGGCTTCGCAAGTTGATGGTGGATTTGTTTGATATGGAGCTGAGTCCCATAGTTATACAGTGTGACAATCAGAGTTGCATCAAGCTCTCTGAGAATCCGGTATTTCATGATAGGTCAAAGCACATTGAGATTAGATATCACTTCCTCATGGATTATGTTCAGAGAGGGGTTTTTCATTTGCAGTATGTTCCGACAAATGAGCAGCTGGCTGACATTCTCACAAAGGCTTTGGATAGAGGGAAGCATGTCTACTTGAGAGACAAGTTGGGACTAGTGAAAAACACCTTCCTCGGTAAGAGGGATTGTTGAAAAGTTACCTAGGAAGTGTTTGTCCATCTAGTGTTGCCTTGGGGTGGACAAGGACACTTAAAAGTGACTCCTAGTCATTTCTGTGGTTTAACAAAGTGGGATGCACTTTATAATTTTAAAGTGACTTTATTAAAAAGTTAAGTGGGTATGTTTTCCTAAGTTCTCATTTAAAAAGTTAAGTGAGCAATTAAAAATAAAAAGGGGTTGCTCGACTTTATTAAATGATATGAGTGCACTAAATATCATTTAATTATTTTTTAACTGAGCATTTAATGTCAACCTTTGATCTAATCTAATATTGATCGTTAGATGAACAGGGGAATTTTCCATGAACAAAAAGGCTAGGGCAAGGCAAAATTTCATTCATTGTGTTCATTTCCAAAAGAGATTTTTGGGAGAGAAGAAGAATTCAGAGAGAGCAAGGGTTTGAAGGGATTTTGAACCAAGGGAGAGAGAAAATTCAAGAATTTTGAAGTGGGCACATTTCCCAATAAAATTCTGATTTCGAGACAAAGCCAGCACAAAAATCGAGGCAATTTGTAGTATTTATTGGCACAAAAATCGAGGCAAGTCGTACTGTACCAGACCATACTTTCGACACAAATTTTGAGAAGAATTCGTACAACAATTAATGTTGTTGTCAGAGTCTATATAGCATTAATTGCAGACCGTACCGAGCACATATTTCAAGGTCATTTATTGCAGCAGATCGTACAGTTCGTATGGTTTTCACACGTGTGGCATGAATTTCGAGGCATTTAATGAGTAGTCCGTACCATTCTGTCAGTGAGGTTTTGAGCACAAATTTTGAGAAGGGAATGAGATAAGTACTGTTGTTCTGAGGTTATAAATTTTGTCAATAATTTTAATAAAGCTCTCTCTCTCTGAAAACAGGTTTTCCCTTGGGGGTTTTTCCTGGTCCATTGGACAAAAACAAGTGTCTGAATTTTTCATGTGTGTAAATGTTTGAAATTTTCTGAGTTTCACTTTTCCTATTTGAAAAAAAATTTATGAGTTTGTTTAAAGTTGAGAAAAATTTTTCACATGAGTTTTAGTTTGGATAATTTTTGAAAAATTATGCATTGAAAGGGTTGGGCATTAACAATGCAAAGAAGCCTAAAGGCTTGAAACCGGGTTGGGAAAACTTTCAGTGCTTTCCATGCAAGCTATCAAACAAAAGTCTTCGTCGAAGTTTTTTCTGAAATCCTCCACCTTTGCAAAACCTACCATTTGGGTATTGTTCTTCCTCTTCTAGTCTGGGAATTGGGAGGCAAAGTGTCCTTGCTTGTGGCAGATAAAACATTTGACTTTGGACATGTCAATGTTCTCTTACCACCCTTATTTTTCTTTGTCTTACCCTTGCTCTTCCCTAATAGGGCTAGAGCTTCTTCATCCACAATCTATGGGGCATTGCTGGATGAACATAAACCTTGACCCATGCGGGTCTCCTCCTGCACAAAATCATCCCACAATCTCTGCTAGTTAAGGAGCTTCTCCCTAGCCACCACACCTTTTACAAAGATGTCCCATGGCTTAGAAAATCCATTGAGAGTATCTAAACTTGCTCCCCATCCTCAGTCTTAGAGCTAACTGCTCCAAGATCGTCTTTAATCTGTGTGAGCCTTGTGAGATAAGGCACAACTCCTTCACCCTTGGCCATCTTGGTACTACGTAACCTCTACTACAACACAATCTTTCGGTTTTTGTTCTTGCTTTGGTAAAGACCTTCCAAATCCTTCCACATTTCCAATGCAGTCTTCTTCCCAGAAAGGTGAGAGACTATGTGGCCCTTCACCCCATCCAAGCTTATCAACATAACTCTGGAATCTAACTTCTTCCACCTTGCCAACTCTTTCAGATCTGTGGGCACAACCTTCATGGAGTCCTTTGTAGCACTAACATCTAGGATTCTCATGACCCTTGCTTTCCATGTAGGAAAGTTCTGATCCCCCTTGGATTCTATCCTTGGCTCTCAACTGTACGACCATAGAGAAGTGTACCTGTCAAACCCTAGATCTAGACTCTAGGTTTGTGTCTTCAATCAATCTTCTTGCAATCTATCAATACTGTTGTTGTTTCTCATATTTATCTCAACAGAGCTCTGATTCCATGTAAATTTCTTTAAAACTCAAACTTGAGCTACACAATATATTTTTAATTATTAATGATAACCACACATGAGTTTCGTTACTAGTAATGCAACGAAAAATAAATACTGAGAAACATATATCAATAATTACATCAATATAGACACAGTATTTTTGGGTATGGAAACCCCCAGAAAAACCCAAGATGGAAAAACCAACACAACAATCAGATAATAAATTGTATTATAAAGATATGGAACAATTACAATCCAGCAGATGAATTCACCCAACCTAGAAAAATAGAACATATGCAAATCACTAGGCAAACCCAGCAAATCGGTACAACCATTATGTGCAGCTGTACGACCTCCTTTGTTAGTGGTACGACCCTAAGCTTCAGTTGTACAAAATCAAAATGACTTTCATACGACTATTGTTGTTGTACGACCTCTACGGATTTGTGCAGCCTTCCTCTACGTGAATGTGTATGTCCCTGTGCTCTGCCTGATCTGTCGAAAAATCCTCTGGGTGAGTGCTCCTTTGTCTTCTCTGCAAACTTCTTCCTAAAACTTCCCTGTTTTTCTTTGTGTATGTTCTCTCCACCAACTATTCTTTTAACTAAATGGCCAGCGAAATTCCTAAACTTCACTATGGATCAATGGATGAGATCCTCTGGTGAGATCAATGACCAAGATAATATTAGTCATCAATGAAATTATTTTCACTTTTCACTTTATAAAAGTGAATCCATTAAGTCAATTAATAATTAGATCATGTAATGTACTTTCCTAAGTCTAAACTTGGGAAAATCACATTAATACATTTGTCTTCTTGTTTTATGTCTTCTAGCATTCAAGGACACATGCAATCATAGAAGACCTTCCTTGTTGCCACTTTCTAACATGTGATTCCAACTTTGTATCTCACTACTCAATGACACTAGTAGTCCCTTTGACCTATTTCCAATCACTTGGTAGACATTAATAAAACTATATATATTATCTATGCACTTGTAACTGCCTATTGGAACTTTAATGCTAATGAGAATTGGGCATTTGGTTTTCAATCCCTATTTCTTTTGTGTGTTGATTCTTTCTTGTTAATGTTGCACCTCTCTTGCTTTACAAGATAATACTAGTGGTTCTCTCGGTAGGACCATCGGGGACCACAAAAGATACATATAGAATATTCTTCGATGTTACAATATTTCAACATCAATGACATGCAGGAGCTGTATAATTCATTTGAACATCAGTCAAATGTCCTCCAAGAGCATCATAAAAGAAGACGGGAAGCAATTAAAGCTTATGATCACATTGTAGAGTGGAAGAAATATATCAAAGATGGACTAGAATATCTACCAATCCTAGATAAGCTCAAGCGTAAGAAAATTGATGTGATAATTGAAACATGGGAAAGCATTTGTGATCTCGTGGAATCCATCATCAAAGATGGGAAAGCGGCTTGCAAAAGGTGGTGGTTTTACTCAGAAACATTTCTAGGGTATCTGGATATACCACTCTTAGATCCTATCAATGAGGCCATGCCTCCAAAATTGAAATTAGAGCATATTGAGAGTGATTCTTCCAAAGAGAAGGAGCATATTTTGGAGATGACTCAACTTACTATGGAAGAAATCAAGCGTTGGGTTGAGACACCTCTCACTTCATTAATGAAGATTGACCTCTTCCTCAAAGAATGGGTGAAGATTAATAATAAAGAGATCGCATCCTTGTTATGTAAAGTTGAAGTACATTTAGAGAATGCTCAGTTTGAAGACATCCAAGAGGTTTCCAAGTGGCGTTTCGCCCATGGAAACCCATAAAACCGAAAATATCTTGTAATCCCACATCTTGGGAAATTTCCTTTTTTTGTAAATTTTGTAATATTATTTAAAGGGAGGGTATTTCCCAAGTAAGGGGGGACTAACGAGATTAATCCTAGGAGAGCTATATAGGAGAAGAGACTATGAAGCACATACCAGGGAAGCTTTGTAATTTTGTGCTATGTAATGTTTTGCAAGTTCAATAAAATTACATTGTTATTTGTGTTATGTTCTATGGTTATTCATAAGATGTTTTTCATGAATTTTAGTCTTTCTTCCATCTATCTGGCATACTGATTATTGGTTGCTTATCTACTGGATGTGTTAGTTTATGTATTGATTTTTTCTTACAATTTTAACACATTAAATGTGCATTGAATGAATGTCTTTATTTAATTCGCATGTTATGTTCTGCAACTGATGAGTAATTATTAATCCCTGATACTAATTTGTCAATTGGTATTACCTAATAGGACATGATGTACACTTATAACACTTTGGATAAAGAATTGCAATTTTCATTGTTTAGTTTTATTTGAAGCTGGTTAAGGAAAGTGAGCTTGATTTATATTTATATACATTGAGCAATCAGTTTCTTGTTATCATTTATATCTTACAACTACCTTTCATAAACCTGTTACAATCATTGTTTAAGTTTTCTTGGACAGTTAGTCTAGAATCCAGTTACTTCAAACATTATCAGATATTCCTTGAGAAAAGAGCAGATCACTTAGATCTGAAAAATCCCTTGTGCCAATGGAGGCCTTGTATCCAAAGGATCTAGTCATCCCAAACAACTCAGGGATAGAATCATCTCTACGGGGATCGATTTGAATCCTTTCTGGTTGGACTATTTCCTTGTGTTGACTGTCTTGTAGATCTTCCAGCAACCTACAAGCTCAGGTCGTCAACACAACGCCAAAAAAATTATTACAAAATATTTAGTGACTCAAAGTGCATGTAATCTTATCCAGGACAACAAAGAGATAGATCCACTAAGTTCGTGAGACCTCATGAACCCTACCCCCAAAATGGTGTCATGTTGGGTATATTCTTCTCTCTTTGAGCTTCCTAGTTTCCCTTTTGGTGAAACCAAACTAACAACGGGATATGACCGCATCCCATCTTTCCATAGAACTTGTCGAGTGTGATCTTACCTTTCTTAAGTAATTTCTAGATTGATTTTAGGATGACTATAGGGTATTGGAAATAGTTGAAAAATTAGGGGAAAAATTGCAAGTGACTTCTATTTCAATCGAAAAAAATTCACTAAGATAATATTATTAGAGTCGGTTATGAGATTATGGAATTTAGTTAAACAAACCAAAAACCTAAATCGCTTATTAACAAAATAAAAATGAAGTCTATAAAGAGAATACTTAGGCCCAAAATGTTCCAACTTGTCTCCTTGGGTAATATGACTTAAGGGAGTGATCCAATGTTGAATGCATGCATTAATAATGCAGAGTTGGGATTTAATTAAGAAGACCTTAACCTGAACATATATTGTTGCTAATAATAAATAATGCATACACAATACGTGGTAGCAACAAAACATGCAGACGAGAGGAACTAAGAAAAACCCACTTGGGAAAATTTTGTTCGATAGCCAATGCCTACACCTATGGTATATTGTGTCTATTATTTATGGCATATGGAATATAAACAAACCATTAACTATAGTATGTAAATAATTCCCAAATAGAAATGACTCAGAAACCCTACATGCATACCAAAAGGGAGTAAAATGCAATATGGTGATGACAACAAATAGAACTTTCAAAATTTAAACTTTGAAGTCTATTGTACTCTCCTTTATGGAGACGATTGATGACGTCTTCTCTACTGCACAACAACTTGTGAATAGATCCCAACTGGTGGAGAGATATCCTTCCTTCTTAGGGCGCAATTGGTAATTTGGCCACTTCAATTCCTGCCAAAAAAAAATAAAATTATTGTAGGGAAACTCAAAATAAAATATTTATATATAAAAAATATCTAAAGGCATGAAAAATAATGATAGGGAAGGAAAGAAAATGATTTCAATCAGAAAATCAATTTCTGTAAGCAAGACCCCTTCACGGTGAAGCCAATGCGACTTGGTGAGACTTTTTTTTCATCCTAAATGAAAACCACTATGAGAATATCCTAGAACAAGTAATATCTGAGATATATCATATAGTAAAGGTCAAAAAAGAATTAAATTCATTCAATCACTTCTGAAAACAAAGAAATTTTGCACAAGAGAAATCTGGTTTTGTATTTTAAAAAAATAACCGAGAGTTGATTTACATTGAAGATCTCACTCTCTTTTAAATATAGAGAGTAGAAAAACCCCTAATTTGTCCTTATGTTCATGAATGAGAGTAAAATATGATAATACATTATCAATATATGAGAATTTATCTCACTTTTGTCTTTTTAAATAGTTGGAAATGACTATCAATTGAGGCCAGAAAACTACCTCTTACAACCCATTTTTACAACATGAAAAATCATTATTTTTGCAAGTTTGATGATTAGGGCACGTGGAGGGATCATTAAAGGGTATTTCCTTACATAATTTTTAAGTTATAACTTAATTATGTCTTTTTATTTTGGTTATTTTGAGCAATTTCTCCCCACGGGGAGAATGCATCCCACCATGAAGAATTCAACAATAATGTCAAGTAATAACATGATGTTGTGATAGGAATATAGTGGAAATGTGTCTATGGGACCATTGTAACAATACTTAATTCGTATTTCTCTATTCACGTATCCCACCATCATACATCAAAGGCCCTTGTTATTTTATTTATTTTACTTCCTATTGGAATAAAATAATTAATGGCATACTTTTCCAAATCTTCATCTTCCTTTGCATGGATTGAAATTATAATTGCACGGATGGATTTGTAAATATAAAAAACCATAATATCCACTACTCATATTCCCACAACCAATCTCATATGATCTGCCAGAAGCTCTCTCCAAATATTTTTAAATTTAAATGCTAATTGTTTTCCACAAACTTGAGGAAAATAATTTAATATTTGCCTATTAATTCCATAATGCCTCAAATGATATGCGGAGAGATCAAATTGTATGATCAATTATGAACAATAGTGAAGTACATTTGCTGACTTGTCCCTTTGACCAGGTTAAAAATGGGTTTGACCATGTAAAAAAAGTCAAATTTTCACCAAGACTTAGGATGATGGAATAATCATATAGGATGTTAGTGCCTTTATCATGAGTAAAACTACTGAAAAAATACATGCTAATTCATTCCATACATAGTGATCATTTCAAAAACAACAATTGTAAGACAACTACCAAGTATAGTAAACAACAAGAGCAACTAGTTTCATATACATATTCATGTATAGACCAATCACAAATGTAATCCATAGATCAAACCTATCCCTTGTGTGAAGTTGAATGGATGCAAACCATGGGTTTAATCAAATTGTGAACTTAACCGTAGGATAGAATTAATTATAATTTTGGAGAGATGGGAATAAAGGACTCTCTATGACATTTGTTGGAGTGGTGAACACTAGGGAAGCAGGGTGTCTCACATATGAATGAAGAGATTAGACGCCACACCTTTTACTCTAGAAAGCCTCCCTTTTTATTTTTTTATAAGTAAGAAGAACATTATATTAACTTGAACAGAAATTACAGAGCTTCAAATGCATCATCATTTCATAAATTCAGTGATCCTTAGTCCCCCAAAATTCCTCTTGTATCTTATCACTATCATTCCCCTCGATAACCAGAAATCTCATCCATCTAACACTCCTAGTTACAGGAAAACCCTTACAATTTATGGTTAAGTTTTGCTTGAATTTCCTTTTGCATAGACAGCAAGAATATTTTTCTTGTTGAAATTCAATAAATGGACTCTAGATTTGAGCCAAAATATTTAATTCATCCACAGTTCATAGAGATTGCTTGGAAATTTTATAAAAAATCAATGGGTTCACTTCTTTGAAAAATTTGATGGACATTGTGAAAAACTTGGTTTAGAGTTTTCTTCTTTATTTGAGTGTGAGGCAGCCACAGTGGGTAACCTCACCATCGGACTATCTAAATATGTCATTGCACAAATCACTGAGTTACCTCAACTAGGACAGAGATACTTTAAAACAAAACAATTTAAAGACAAGTCATGAACACCTTTTATATCTAGATCCAGGGAAGCATCGGTGAATTGTGAAAAAAGGAATCCGAGAAGTTGGTTGATTCATCCATGGGATTAAATAGCCAATAGCATTTAGAAATTTGTTACTTGTGAAGGAAGGTTCATTGTTGTATATCTATATCACATCAAATTGCTGCAACATTTAAGAAATGATTGTGATATTAGTATGCCTTAATTTTTGTTGCAAAGCCTTTCTAAGATGGCCAAGGTTGTTCAGAAACAAGAGAAGAATACAAAGAAAAAATTATACCACTATGGCTTTTTCAAAATGATCATCACACATGAATTACGAAAACAAAACTTGTCATGGAAACAGTTTATAGTTGGCAATGGTTTTGAAACATCAAAAGAGGAATTAAGGAAAGAAGAAATATTAATTATAACAGATAATGAAGAATAAATGAAAAACCTCAAGGAAACAAGCTCAAAAAATCCAACGAGGGGGATAAGAACAATAAGTATGGTGAAAATAGAAAACGAATTCCAAGAAAAAGACAAAATCTTCACCACATATGAGAGAAAATCAAGAAAACACCAACAAGTTCAAAAATGACAGATAGCATAAAATGATCATGAATCACAACAAATTCAGTATGCATACATTCATACTTTGGAATAGTGAGAAAAACAAAATGAAACGGGTGAAAAAGAGCAAAATTAATAATGAATAAATGGATACTACTTTTCCTATTTATGAGCAGCAAACTACAAATCCTACAAGAGAGCTGAAAAATAAGGAGTTTTCAAAGAAAGATAAGAAGATGAAGAAGTTAAAAAGAAATGTGAAGGGATTAGAATTACTTAAGGGGGATCTTAAGAAGGAAAATGAAAAATTGAACAAGAATAATAAGAAGCTTCAAATTCAAAATATTCTTATCTCCAAACAAGCATGTAGATGGTATCAACAAAATAAAGCATTCAAGGCAAAATATCAGAGGTTAAAAGTTCTTCATACATCTCATACCAATGTGGATACATTATCGCAGACAACATAGGTGGCAGAGGGCCATTGACAAGATTTCAAAGACACTCTTTGTGCATGAGGACATGCAATATATTTCTCTTGGGGGAGATGTTGGACACTATTTTGATGCTTACTTTTGTCATATGCTCCATGTTTTTCCTTCAAAATCCATCCATATTTCTCATATTTAATCCACATTTATTTTAATTCTAACCATATAAGGTACAATTGTCATTAATTCTTATGAATTGAATTTTGCAAATCTTAGGCATTAAAATAAAAATTTTAACATAAATTACAGGATTACAGAACTTCTTGTAATTGCTCCAAGGTTCGTATGCTTGTAGGACAGCTAGGTGAAATATGAGACATGTGGCATGATCCTTGATGTCCAAGAACATATAAATATCTATCTATTTTGAGAAAAGGGTTTCGCATGTGTCTGTTCAAATTTGGTCAAACTTGACCACTTATGCAGGAAATACCTTGATTTTAGAATAAGAATATGGGTAGTTTTAGGATTTCATGGGATTATTACTTATTTTGTGGATCTGAGAGATGGATTCAACCGTCTTAGAGTAGATATTAGATCTTATCCTCAAATCAAGTGTCATCTTAGCACTTATGGTTACAAATGTTTTGTATAAATACCCCAAGACATGGATGATTTTGATTACTCTGGTATTAATAGAATTTGTAGACTTCAAGATCTTTTATCAAATCTATATTAATTAGTGTTTCTAGAGTAGTTTATGGTGTTAGAAAAAATTTCCTAGTTGACTATACTTCAAGGTGTGCAAGCGAAGCATTGGAGGGCCCCCTTTTCCAAGCCCGTGCATTCAATCTTTTCTCATTTTTCATGCAACTGTGGTATGATTTATATTCAATGTTTATTTTCTATAGGTTGTTTCTAGTTTCATGTGAAATTAGAATAATGTTTGTTTCAAGTCAATTTCAGTATTTATACTCTCAATATTTTTATTATAATGCATATTTGATTGTTGGAGCATTAAAATACATTGTGAATTAATTTCTTGTAAAAGAATTTAATATATGTTTTTCCTTTCAACAATGAGGTTTGCTAAATGTTATAGTTGCTTATGCTTTTTTATATTTTAGGTTTATAATAGTTGATGATTAAAATTTTGATGGGTGTTAATAAATCTAATGATTATACCTCGTGTAAGGCATTTTAGCACTTCTTAAACTTACACCGTTCATGTCATTTTAGATTTATTTCTTTTAGAGTAAGTTTATATCTAAATCCATATACTTTGGATGTGCTTCTAAGTTTTACAAACATCGTATTGACAATTAAATTATATGCTCTAATTTACATTAGTAGATTGGACCAACATTTTTTGCACCATTTTCGGGGAAGCACATTTAGAGATAGACTTAGAAAGTTCATTTAAATAGGAAGCTTTTATTTTAAAAAGAATCAAAACAAAAACACAGAAACATAATTTAGTTTTTAATTTTATTTATGTTTCTTTATGTCTAGACAAAGAGATGATAAAGGTATATTTTTTAAACAAAATCCCCCAAAACCTAATCAACCATCAATGGGAGCAGGAACATCTACATCTGAGAAAAAAGAATTCACTACAATGAATTTTGGAAAAATCACTTTGGAAGAATTAGAAGAAAAACAATGTTCAGAGAAAAGGTTAACTCTCATTGGAAGACAAACTTTGTTGGATCATAGTGTAAATAGGAAACAAACACAAGTAACAACATCTTCTGCACAACCTATCCTTGAACAACTAGAAAAAGTTGAAGAAAAACAACCTCATATTCATAGTGCAAAATTAGACGAAGAATTAGAAAAAGGATTTTGAGGATCAAGAAACTTTAACTAAGGAATTTTAGGAATCTAGGATGGTTTAAGAGGAAGTATCTAATATACCAAGAAGAGGACCAACCATAGAACAACGTAGAGAGTATGACAGTCAAAGGGAATAAGAAAGAAGAAGAGGGGAAAATGAAAACGAGAGAGAAAATTAATCCAAGAGAAGAGAAGATGAAATAATTGGAAGAACAAGAGAATACTTTCATATTTCCAATCATAGATACCAGTACCTTTCTAGGAGAACAGGTAAAATGAAAAATATTCCACCATCTGTTTTACCTAAATTTTATGGTATGGTTTCTAAAGATCCAGATTCATTCTTGTTTGATTTTGACATTTTATGTCGTACCTATGGATATAATGATGATACACATAAGCATTGTCTTTTTCTTGGTACTCTTAAGGAAGTTGTATTAAAATGGTTCATGGGACTAGGAGACTATACTATAACCAATTGGGATAACATGAGAAAAATATTACTTAAGAAATATCAAGCATACTGTAGATCTAAATATTCAAGGGATAATATTTTTAGGATGTCTCAGTAAGAGGATGAAATTTTAGAGGAATATCTTGAAAGATTTCCATATGACTTGCAAAAATCTAAATAAGTTCTTTGACTTATGATATCACCCGAACAATAATCTTCCTGAAAGGTATACGAGATGAGTATCTTGATCTTCTTAATGTAATGGGAAAAGGAGATATTTCTTACTTACCATTTGATGAAATTGCATAACTATGTCAAAAATACTCAAGAGGCAGAGCAAGAACTAGAAAAAGAGATGCAACTTCTAAGATAATCAAATCGGCAACAAGAATTATAACAAGAGTTGAACTAGAAAATTTATTAGAATATTTCAAAACTAACCTTTTAATTACATTAGGGACACAAGTTGATATGCTAAAAAAAAACAAGAAGAATAGAACCAAGTATTATCAATTTTCTGCCATAAATGTAGGAAGAACCATCTATCCAACCCCCACCTAGACCAACTTATTTACTAGCCTAGCCAGTCACAAATCCTAATAATAAAGTGGAAAAACCCATGTACAACATTGATGAAGGAACATCATTTTCTACATACTCAATCCTTCCTATTCAAAACATCCACTTAAGGCCTGGGATAGTTTTACAAAAGGATTCTCATGTTATCATAGAAGAACAAATAGAAGAAGAGAGTATTCATGAAAAATATAACATAGAATATTTGCAAATAGACAATCAAATTCATAAGAGTAAGACACTGATAACCCAAACACCTCATTTCCCAAAAAGGTTAGTTAAGGAAAAATTACCAATTTCTCTTCATGAATTTGATGTCTTAGATGAATTGAAGAATGTCTGTGTGAAAATTCCTTTATTGCAAGATATTAAAGATATTCCAATCTATACAAATGAAATCAGGGAATTATGTCTAAAGAAAACTAGAAAAATAAAGAAAGATCCACCAACAATTCATGTGATTGGAAATTTAGCAAGCTTAATGTCAAACACTGTTTCAATCGAAAAATATGTTGATACAGGAATTCCAATGGTAACAATAACTATCAACATTTTTTCAATTTCTAAAACAATAATTTAATTAGGTGCACTATCAATTTTATGGCATTAGAAACAATGAGATATTTGAATCTGCAAAATATTCGACCAACCACTAAAGTCTTGGAACCAGTTGATAGATCTAAAGTAGTGCTAGCAGGTATACTTGAAGATATCATAGTTTCTTTGGATTCTTAGGAGTATCCAGTAGATTTCTTAGTTCTTCAACCAAAATCTAATCTAGGAGGACATACATTGATTCTTGGAAGAACTTAGTTGGTCACAACTAATGCTTTCATTGGTTATAGAAGAAGCAATATGATCATTTCACAAGTAACTAAAAGGAAACATATCATACTTTATCCTCCTGCTCAAAAACCTTCTATATTATATCAATTATCATGGCTTGATAAAACAAAACAACAACATGAAGAAGTGATTCAACCTATTTTAAGTATTAATCAATCTTTTGCTTTTAGGAAGGAAAACAATGAAGATTTGTTAGACTATTTCATATTTGAACCAGATATCTATGAACAATTGAGAAACATACAATACATTGTTGCAGATCAGGTTTTAGGAAAAAAATTTCAAGAAAATTGCACAATCAATTCTTTAGAATGATCATTTAATGATATTTTTCCTGTTAATTCAATAACAAATGCTCACATTAGAGGAAATTTCACCTCAAAATGGGCCTCCTAAAAAAAATTAATAAAATAATAGTTAAAATAATAAAATAATATTTATTAATTTTGGAGGAAGAAAAGAAAAAACTATTTTTTTGTTTGTATTTTCGACATATCTCCCTGCGTTTTTACTCAAATTTCGATCGGGAGAGCTCATTGGATGCGGAATTTAATTCCGCATCCAACGAGTACCCACTCGGCATACTTTTGACGGACCCTGCTACCTCGAAAACAAGAAATACCTGGGGGAAAAAAGTGATGATGATGTCATCATCACATTTTTTCAGGTATTTCTTGCTTTTTGGGTAGCAGGGTCCATAAAAAGTATGCTGAGTGGGTACTCGTTGGATGCAGAATTTAATTCCACATCCAACGAGCTCTCCCAATCAAAATTTGAGTAAAAAAATGGGGAGATATGTCGAAAATACAAACAAAAAAGTAGTTTTTTTTTTATGATACCTATCCCCAAATGTATATTAAAAAAGTGTTTAAGACCAATATGGTATTTCAAATTTAAATCAATTTCATTGGCTAAGACATGATCACATGGAATTTGTGTTAGAGTTAAAAGGCCCATTTTGAGTTGAAATTTCCTCTAATGAAATGAAATAATTGAAATCAGTCCTGGGAAATATTTGAATATTGGTGCAAATATTGAACAATCTTAGGAAGAACAATTGATTGCATTATTAAATAAATATCATAAATCATTTGCTTGGGAATACACTGCTATGCCGAGAATTCATCCTCAAACATGTACTCATCATATCTATACAGATGATAATATAAGACCTCTAAGGGAACCTCAACAAAGAATGGATCCATTGTTGAAAGAGATAGTTAAAGAAGAATTGCAAAAATTATTAAAGGTGGGATTTATCTACCCTATCTCTTACAGTCAATGGGTTTTTTGTTTAATTGTTGTACCTAAGAAGAATGGAAAGTGGATAATCTATGTAGATTATAGAGAATTAAACAAATAAACACTTAGGATTATTTTCCATTACCATTCATAGATCAAGTCTCGGATGCACTAGCTAGGAAAAGGTATTTTTCCTTCCTAGATGGATTTAGTGGCTACAATCAATTCAAATTAGAATTAGAAGACCAGGACAAAACTAATTTTACATGCCCCTGGGGTACATATGCTTATAAGGTATTACATTTTGGTTTATGTAATGCTCCAACTACTTTTCAAAGAGCAATTTCTGGCTATTTTTGTTGATTTAATACATGAATGTATAGAAGTATACATGGATGATTTTTCTGTGTATGGAAATACTTTTGACGATTCCTTGAAAATTTTGGAGAAAATCCTAAAAACATGCATAGAAACAAATTTGTCTCTTAGAAATGAAAAATGTTTCATGATGTTCGTTGAATGATAATATTAGGTCATCATATTTCACCATCAAGGATTATAGTGGATCCTGCAAAAACATAAATCATTGTGAACTTATCAGAACCAATAAATCAGTAGGATGTGAGAATTTTTCTTGGATATGCAAGCTATTATCAAATATTTAATGAAAATTTTAGTAAAATATATTTTCCATTATTCAAATTACTTGCAAAATAAGTACATTTTCATTGGGTAATTATTAATTGTCAAACTGTCTTTCAGAAGCTCAAGGAAAATCTATCAACAATGCCTATCTTAAGAGGACCTACTTGGGATTTTCCATTTCACATCTCTACAGATGCACCAGATACTGCAATACGGGCATATTTGGGTCAAAAAGAAAATCTTATGACTTATTCTATTTACTTTATTAGCAAAAATCTAACCCATGCATAATTGAATTACACAGTCACTGAGAATGAAATGTTGGAAATAGTGCAAATAGTGAATAAATTTTGTCACTACATCACTGGTTATTAATTCTTTATCCACAAAGATCATTTTTCCATAAGATATTTAATGAACAAACCTATTACTAATGGAAGGATAACAAGATGGTTGTTATTGATGCGGGAATTCAACATTATTGTCTTAGATAGACCTGGAAAGGAAAATCAAGTGGCAAATTTCCTATCTTGATTAAATAATTCTGGTGAGATTGTTCCTGTCTCGGATAATTTTCCCGAAGAATACCTATTTTCCATTTCAGTTATAACTCCACGGTATGTTGATATAGCTAAATAGCTATCATCAGGAAAGTTACCTCCATCTTTTTCATCAATAGAAAAGAAAAGAGTAATTGAGCAAAGTGCTAGATACACATTGATTAATGGAGATCTTTTCTATACACAATATGATCGTATCATTAGAATATGTGTAAGACAAGATGATATATTAGAAGTTTTAAAATCTTGTCATGATGAACCTTGTGGTGGCAATTTTGCAAATAAAAGAACAACATACAAAATATTCAACTTGGGGTACTATTGGCCATCTATCTTCAAAGACTCCAAGAAATATGTTAAAAGTTGTGATAGTTGTCAGAGGATGGGACGACCAGTACCATATGATGAAATTCCACATAAGTTGCAAGTTCTCATAGAGCCATTTGAGAAATGGGCACTTGATTTCATCAGTCATATCAATACACCATCAAAAAGAAAGAGGTACATTTTGGTATGTATAGATTATGTTACAAAGTGGGTGCAATCCAAAGCATTGTCAAGAGCAACAGAACAAATAGTAGTCAATTTTCTCTTTGAATAAATATTTGTAAGATTTGGAGTTCCTACATAAATTGTTACTGATCAAGGAGCACATTTTACTTATAAATTGGTGCAATACATAACATCAAATACAAAATCAAGCATCGTAAATCAGCACCCTATCATCCTCAAGCCAATCGATAGGTAGAGAGTCTGCTAACAAAACTTTGGAAGCAATTATGACCAAGACAGTTCAAATGCATAGAAAAGATTGGTCAGACAATATTAAGGAAGCTTTATATGCATATAAAATCACTTGGAAAAACACTATTGGTTTCCACCTTAGCAGTTGGTCTATGGTAAGAAAGTATTGTTACCAATTGAATTTCGAATTCATACTTTCAAATTAGTAGCTGATTTAGGAATGGATCTCTTTGAGGCACAAAGAGAAAAGGTGATGCAGTTGAATGAATTATATGAAATGAGACAAGCAGTAGTGGAACAAACTATTTTAGTACAACAACAAAGAGAACAATGGCATGATAAATTCATCAAGAATAAACAGTTCAAAGTGGGAGATTGGGCCTTATTGTTTGATTCAAAATTCAAAAATTTCAAAGGTAATTTTACAACTCATTGGCTTGGTCCACATGATATTGTAGAGGTATATGATAATGGCTCATTCAAACTCCAAACAATAGATGATGAAGCAATCTCATTCGTAATCAATGGACATAGGCTAGAGCTATACAATAAAACTGTAAACAAAGAATATTTTCTACAACATATATCTCAGTAGCATGAGATGGAAGTGTTGGACAAACACACTCATGTGTATCCTTCACAATCCTCTAAAACAACAAACAGGTTTAATTGTGAAAACCTGGGCAAATGGAACAACATAAACCAAAATTCTCATTGGAAAACCAAGTAACATTGGCCAATGAGAATTCTTAAAAAAAAACTATTTTTAGTGAATTTCCAGCTTCAAATTCATGAGTTTCTTTTAAATGTTTTGTACATAATAGTTTTTTTTATCAGCAAATAAAAGGATTTTCTGTGCAAAATACTTGAGGACAAGTCAATCAATAAGGCTCAGAGGGAAGAATTCATTGAAGAGGTCAAATTTCTGAGTTTATTTCGACCTTTCTGAAAACCTTCTACATATGTTATCATTTCACTCAAAAATCATATCAAGCTCATCATAGTTTGCAGCAGAGGAACTTGATCAGCACATCAAATAGTGGGACCTAAAAAGCATATCAAATTTATTACAAAATTAAGTAGAGGGACCTAAAAATAACTTGATCAGGTTTGTCACAGCTTCAACAATAGTTGAATATCATAGGAACTCCAAATGCATTGAATAACTTTAAATATCTGTAGCAACATTGAAATACATACCAACTATAACAAAGTAGCATGACAAGCATGATGGAGAGAGCAACAAACAGTTTGTAAGAAAAAAAACTATGTTTTAAAATTTTGCATGTTCTTCATTTTTAGAGGTGAAAAAGTACCTATTATATTTCTATTACCCACAAAACCCTCCATCATTAACTCAATCATTGCATTACCCTTAAGCATAAAAAATAGTAGTCAAGAAGAATGAAAGAAAAAGTGCTTTGAGGAGTCATAAGGAGGGATTCTTAAATAGAACCAAATGAATTGACAGTAAGAAGGCTCTTTTTGAAAAAAATTATGGTTTTTAAACAACATTGTCAAATCAGGTTCTCTGAGATTGTTTGTACCAAACATTGTTTTTGAACTAACTAAAGCACAATAGGATTTGAACCCGAAATCTGACGTCATCCGACATTTCATACGGATGTGTCGGATAGCAATCATTGAAGAGAACGGCGATCAAGAAAGTTTAATAGCACCTTCGAATATCCGACACATCAGGCGTCGAATATTCGACTCACCAAAGTGTTGAATATACGACGGTATAGTGTCAAATATCCGACGGTATAGTGTCAAATATCCCATGGTATGTCGACCCAAAAGTGTCGCATATTCGACCCGAGAGTGTCGGTTTTTCGACCCATTAGTGTCAGATATCCGACAGTATGTGTAGGTTTTTAAAAAAAAATGTAAGGTTTGAAAGATTTGAAATTTTTGGTCCTATATTTTCAACGGTAACTATGTTCAAGGTGTCGAATACCCGACACCGAGCCATTATAAATATAAATTTTTTTAAACATTTTGACATGTTTGTTGTAGAAGCGACAGATGATTTGTGAAATTATTTGTTCCTCAACGGACATTTTCAGAAATTGTTTTATTCTTCAATGGGCGATTGTGGGAATTTTTTTCTTTTCTTCGACAGACAGTTTGACGGGAATTTTTTATTCTTTGACTTCTCTTTGTTTGACAAAATGTTGATGAGTGGAACTTGATTTTTTAAGACAACCGGTTATATTCGTTCATGAAGTTTGTGACAAAATGTCAAATAAAAATATTCTGGATCCAAACGAAGACAACTGACAATTGCTTGCTAGACTATGGGATGCAGTGAAACGAAGGGGTGATGGCAAATGTTATTGTCCGTGTACTCAATGTAGGGGATTTAAGAGGAGAAGAATATTGATCTCAATAGCCACAAAACATTGCAGGGAACATGGAAACGTTGAGGGGGGGAACGAATATCGTCCATTTGTAGGTTTAGCATTATAAAGTTTATTATATTCTTTGTTTTAGTAATTGTGTGTATTATTTTTATTTTTCATATATTAATGTATATCTATTAATGTTTCCATTTATTTATATTAAAGGAAAGACACCCTACAGCATATCGTCCAGAGGAAGTGTAATGTCCCGGTTTTGACCCCGTTACATTAGATGTATATGATGTGTTTATTGTAAATGATCATGGTGTGGAGTTAAAGGCCAAGGCCCCACCATTGATCGGTAATGCTATTTCTTGGATTTAAATTTGTCACCGATGGTATATCGGGGCATGCGGCATATATTATGTTGGTCATCATGTAAATATGCATCTATAATTAAAATAAGCACAACCAGCTACGGTGGCGGCAACTAAATCGAATGGGGCATGATTTTCACAAGGATAAGAGTGGGGGAAATTTGTCAACCTTGGCCAATGAGGGAAAATACCCATGTGTTCTCTTCCTTTTGTCTCACCCAACCACTGCAATTAATAATTTCTGCTGGCAGCTGGGAAAAGTTATGGCAGTTAATTGTTTTGGGAGTGGGGTGCTAGGACTGTCAGTCCATGCCTCCATGCACACTCCACCCAGTAGTTGACTTCTGAATGGAAAGGAAAAACGACTATCACTCTCACGCAGACTCTTCTTCCTCCCCACAAGTTGCAAAAAATGCTGGAGACTTGCAATTCGTGTCCTCTCCATTGCTGTTCATCCTCACGCACAGGATCTTGGCATTTTGGGTCTCACGCAGGCATTTTCTGGGCTCCACGAGTTTGCTGAACACTCACGCACGCCTAATTTCGCATCCTCTTTGTGCTCTGTTCATTTTCCACCATTGCCCATCTGTTATTTCTTTCCACGTACAGGAATCTCCCTAGTTTTTACCCATGTTGTTTCCTCCACGGATTTGTGAATGATGTGGCTGAATCCTTTCCCCATGGGTTGAATTTGTGGGCTCTGCGTTGGTTGTTACTCACGCCCAGGCCGAAAGTCTGTAAATCTATTTCCAACGTGGTCTGTGTGAGTCTTTTCATGGCTCAATTGCCTTGAATGGACTGTTGATTTTTCCCCTACTGTAAGTGTGTTGCTGCTGCGTTTGGGAATTGTTGTATGTCACTTGAGATTCGTTTTTCCCTGTTTAGGCTGTGACAGCCAAATGAGTTGCCTGAGTGCAATGGTTGGTCTTCGGACTGTGAGAGGAGTAGGGATGTTGGCTTAGTTTTGTTTGATAAACCTGGTGGTTGGAACCACACAGACCGAGCTAGAGGGCTGGCCTTCTTCTCCATAACCCCTGAATAGCACTGGAAGGGAATGCAAGGCCTGAGGGACTATGTAGCAGAGAAGGGACTGATTCCTTGTGTTGGGTGTGGATGAGTGTCTTAGAGGTCAGGCTAGTTCTGGTGTAGGTGTCCTTGGTTCTGTAATGAGCTCACCAGCTTAGAAATCTGCCTTCTCCAACTCCTTAATGGCCTGATAAACCCAACTCGGTTGGCTTGGCTGTGTGTTTTGTGCATCCCTGGCTATGTGTAAGCCTGCTAGTTCCCTTATTCCTTGGAGAATCATGCCCAGCTCGGGGGTGGCAGCGCTGCTGAGAGATTAAGGAGCACGCTGGCCTATGGTTGGGTGGAACGTTGCAGCGACGTAGCTGGTTGCGGATCAAATTCTTCATAAGATAAGTGATCTTGTGTATTTTACCTCTGCAATTCTATATTTATTGTTAATTAAAAATGAAATGAACATGTTGAATGAATGCTTCTTTGAATGCATGATGTTTCCACTGTGTCTGATAGATAATTGCATCTGTGCATGATAAATTTTCATGTGTGTATGTTTAAGCATCATGTTTATGAATTTTTAAGCCTGTACATGTTCATGGGGCACTCAGCCCGGCTGGTTTAAGCCATGGAGATCGCGTCCTCTTTGCCGGTTGGAGGCATGGGGACATGACAGCGTGGTATCAGAGCTCTGGGTTGCAGCAATGGGCCCCTATGGGCCAAGAAGATGCCATGACAGAAGGTATAATTACCTTCTCTGTTCAGCAAAGCAGCAGCAAGTTTCAAAATCGCCTAAGTGCTTGAACAGTGGTCCATCAAAGCACTAAGTGGAATCAACTTCCGCTGTGGCGGAAGGATTCGGCGTTTGACGGCTTGCAGTTGCGGCTGTGAAAAGGATTAGACTGCCGATGTAGTAATGGGTCCGATTTCCGACACGGTCGAAGAAAGACAAATTTTGAGAAAGAGAAATTTTGAAAATTTGTCTAAGTGTTGGGAAATCGGAAGCGGGAGTGATCTCCCGTCCATCGTTGTGGAAGGGTTGGAGAAGTCCCTCATCCACCATTTCATAAGTGGAAGCATTAAGGCTTCTGATCTGGAAATTCCGCCGACGTCCGACGTTTAAGTTGTTCTAAGTGCCAAATCGGAAGAAGCTATGGTTCGACATCCGCCGTTGCGGAAGCCAAATTCATCCGAATTCCAATGTGAAAGTCCGCCGACGTCTGACGTTCAAGTTGTTCTAAGCACCAATTGGGAGAAGTTAAGATTTGGTGATCCGCTGTTGCAGAAGCCAAATCCATTTGGCTTCCGATGTCAGAGTCAGTCGACGCCTGACGTTGATATTCCTCTAAGTAAGAGCGGATGTCGGAAGGTTTGGAGCTTTTGAGAGCCGCCGTTGCGGCTGCCTAAATGACTAAACCACCCGAAGCACAAAGGCTTCCGACAGCCGATCAGAAAGACAACCGACATCCGATTCTGTGCCAGAGGAAAATTTGAGTTTTTCGTGAGATTTTCCCAGTAGATTTTAACTATTTTCCAGTGGGATTTTTTACTATTTTTCAGGGTTGAAAATAAGAAAATTGGCAGCGATCTAATGAGCCAGATTGCATGAAAACAATGATTTACAAAACAAAACAAAACAAAAAATGAGGGCGCTTCCCTCGACCCGCCCTACAGTGGAGCCACAAGGGGGCAAGCCCCCTTGACCCCCGTCGTCCCCTTCAAATAGTCATTCCTTGATGAAGGAAAATTTTGTGTGTTTGGGCATTTGTAATTGTTTGATTATTCTGAGAGGAGGTAAGTAATGTTGATTTGTATCAATGTATGCATATAACGTTTGTGTTATTAACACGTTTGCAGAATCATAAGTCACCTTCAAGAGAAGTATTCCAGGTAGAGAATTTTGGGAAGTAAGGGGTGGTTCAGTATGAGAACCCATGACAGATATCATGCTCGAGATTCTGATGAGCATGCCCAAGATGCCATGGGAGAAAATGTCCGTAATAGGAATGATGACATTGAGTCTAATGGAAGAAGATTCCAAGAGACACCGTCAGAGGTTGCAGCTACTATGAGAAGCTTGATTAAAGCCCAGGAAGAGCAGCATCAGTTGAATGCTACAATGTTGCAGAGTTTGACAGACTTGCAAAGGAAGAGACTCTGGACGAGGTACAGCAAGACCAGAAGGCAGTAAGAGCAGTACTAGGAGAAGGAGAACGACTCCTAGTGGATCATCTGATTCTGAAGAATCCAGCGGGGATTCAAGTTCTTCTTCTCATAAAAGAAAAAGAAAGAGACACCATAGAGATCGCTCTCGGGATGAATTTAAAAAGGCAAAACCTCCTACATTTGATGGTGAGGTAAATACTGGACAAGAGGCTGAAGCTTGGCTTCTTGGGATAAAGAAGTATTTTCAAGTGCATGACTATTCAGGAAACATGAAGGCAAGAGTGGCCATATTCAACCTGAATGGAAGAGCATCCATCTGGTGGGAACACTTCAAGCAAGTAAAGAGAATCAATGAAAGGAGACTTAAGTGGAAGTAGTTCAAGAAGTATTTCAAGCAGAAATACCTATCTGACAGGTATTATGATGACAAGATTAAGGAGTTCCATGAGCTGAGATTGGGACAGCAAACCATGGAAGAGTATGCAAACAAGTTTTTGGAGCTGTTGAGGTATGTCTGGTACATCAGAGATGAAAAAGTGAAGGTCCAGCGTTTTCTGAGTGGATTACCTCAGTCGTACAAAGATAGGATTGATTTTTATGAGCCTAGAACTCTTGAAGAAGCAATAAGAAAGGCTAAGTATTGCTATGAGCAAAGCAAAGGTAAACCAGATTACCATAAGGCATGGAAGGACAAGAAGAACGAGAAGTTTGACCAAAGGAAGAAAGGTTTCAAACCTTCTAATTTCAGGAATCAGCAGAAGCAGCCATCTCAAGCTGCAAGTAAGCCAGTTGGAGGGACCAGAGAAAAGCCTAAAGATCCACAACAGAATAGAGGGCCACTTCAATGTTGGAAATGTGGAGGACCCCACATGCGCAGAAATTGTCCACTCGAGAATGAGAGTTCAAGGCCAGCTTATAACATGCAAGAAGCTAAAACAGTGGGTCAAGTAGCAAGGGCAGTTCCTAGGATTTACGTAGCACTGGAGGACCACCAGGCAGATCACCAATCAGCTGTAGTTGAAGTAGCAGGTAAGATTGCTAAGCAATCTGTTTCTATTTTGATTGACCCTGGTTCTACGCACAGTTACATTACTCCTAAAGTAGTGGAGATTTGTTCTTTTAAGAAAGTAAAGAATAGGAAGTCTTGGTTAGTCCAGCTAGCCACCGGAACCAAGAGGAAGGTCAGTGAATTAGTAGAGAAATGTCTGTTGGTCATGAATGGATTGGTCACGTGTGTAGATCTGAATGTTATACCGCTTAGTTCCTATGATGTTCTCATTGGAATGGATTGGTTAGAAGCTCACAGGGTGAAGCTTGATTGCTATAATAAGACCTTTGAATGCATGAATGAAGAAGGAAACCTAGTAGTTGTGAAAGGTATTCCAAAGGTGATTTCAGTAAGGCAGGTTTCAGCAATGCAATTAAAGAAGTTCTGTAGGAAGGGTTGCCAGTTGTATGCAGCTCAGATTTTGGAGGAAACGAGAGATGAAAATCCTAGGTTGGAGGACTATCAGGTGTTACAAGAATTCAGGGATGTGTTTCCTGATGAGATTCCAGGGCTTCCTCCAAAACGGGACATTGATTTCACTATTGAACTTGTGCCAGGAGCAGCACCAGTGTCCAAGGCACCCTACAGGATGATTACACCGGAAATGCTAGAGTTGAAGATGCAACTGCAAGAGTTGTTGGAAAAGAAGTAATCTGGTCGAGTGTGTCTCCTTGGGGAGCACCAGTTCTGTTTGTAAAGAAGAAAGATGGTACACTTAGGTTATGTATTGATTACAGACAGTTGAACAAGGTTACTGTGAAGAATAAGTATCCTTTGCCTAGGATTGATGACCTCTTTGATCAAATGAGAGGAGCAAAGGTATTTTCCAAGATTGACTTAAGGTTTGGTTACCATCAGGTAAGGATCAAGGATGAAGACATTCATAAGACAGCCTTCAGAACAAGGTATGGGCATTATGAGTTTGTAGTGGTACCATTTGGTCTCACGAATGCACCAGCTACATTTATGTGCCTTATGAATAGCGTCTTCAGCAGGTATTTGGACAAGTTTGTTCTTGTTTTCCTTGATGACATTCTTGTCTATTCTAAGAATGAGGAAGAGCATGAAGAGCATTTGAGATTGACATTGCAATTGCTCAGGGAGCATCAGTTGTATGCAAAACTGAGCAAGTGTGACTTCTATAGAGATAGAATTCAGTATTTGGGTCACATTATCTCAGAAGAGGGTATATCTGTGGACCCTGAAAAGATTGAAGCCATTATGAATTGGCCTACTCCAAGAAATGTGACAAATGTAAGGTTTTTTATGGGACTTGCAGGATATTACAGGAGATTCATTGAGGGATTCTCCAAAGTTGCACATGCCATCACTTCTTTGCAAAAGAAGGGGATGAAGTTCGAATGGACATCAAGGTGTGAAGAGAGCTTCCAGAGATTGAAGAGTCTTCTCACCAGTGCACCAGTATTGAAAGTTGTAGATCCAGAGAAAGATTTTGTGGTATGTACCGATGCATGTGGACAAGGGCTTGGAGGAGTCCTTATGCAGGACAACCATGTGATATGTTATGAGTCAAGAAAGCTGAAGGAGCATGAGAAGAACTATGCCACTCATGATCTAGAGCTTGCAGCCATAGTACATGCTCTCAAGATGTGGAGACATTACTTGATGGGTAGAATATTTAAGCTCAGAACATATCATTGTGGACTGAAGTATTTGTTTGATCAGCCTACCTTGAATGCTAGGCAAGCAAGATGGCTAGAATTTCTATGTGAGTTTGATTTTGAAATCAAGCATATAAAGGGAAAGGAAAATAAGATAGCTGATGCACTCAGCAGGAAGATGCAAGAAATGCATGTGGCATCTCTTAGTATTTGCCAATCAGATTTGAGGCAGCAGATTGTTAATCATGTTGCTGGAGATGAATTGTATGAGTAGGTCAAAAACAAATTGCAACAGCAAAGTCTTGAGAGGAGGTATGAGGGATATAAATTGGAAGAATATGGAATTCTCACTTATAAAGGTAGAATTTATATTCCAGATGTAGCAGATTTGAGGAGAGTTGTTATGGATGAAATCCATCAAGCTCCATATTCTGGTCACCTAGGATATCAGAAAACAATCGCTACAGCTAGAAAGTAGTACTTTTGGCTAGGAATGAAAAAGGATATGGCTGAGTACATTTCCAGGTGTATGAAATGTCAGCAGGTAAAGGTTGAGCATCAACATCCAGCAGGTTTATTGCAGCCTTTGCCAGTTCCAGAATGGAAATGGGAAGTTATTTCCATGGATTTTATTACAGGATTGCCAATGACTTGGAGACAACATGATTCCATCATGGTTGTGGTAGACAAGTTGACTAAGGCAGCACATTTTATACTAGTTAAGTCTACATACGAGGCTGGTGACATTGCAAAGATCTTCATGAAGGATATTTTTAAATTGCATGGATTACCGAAGGCAATAGTCTCTGACAGAGATGTCAAGTTTACTTCCAACTTTTGGAAGGGGTTGTTTGCAGATTTGGGTACAAAGCTAAACTTCAGCACTACATACCATCCTCAGACGGATGGGCAGACCGAGAGAGTTAATCAGGTGCTTGAAGACATGCTTCGCATGTATGTAATGGACAAACCAACCAAGTGGGGAGATTACCTACACTTGGTAGAGTTTGCTTACAACAATGGACATCAAGCATCCTTGGGGATGAGTCCATATGAAGCTTTGTATGGAAGAAGGTGTAGGACACCAGTGAACAAGATTGTGCTTGGGCCAGAATTGCTCAAGGAAATGGAGCAAGAGGTTGTAAAGATCAGGCAGAAGCTGAAAGCAGCACAGGACAGGCAGAAAAGCTATGCAGATAAGCATAGGGTGAACAGAGAGTTCAGTGTTGGGGATCATGTTTACCTCAGAGTGAGGGCAAGGAAAAGTTCCTTGAAGCTTGGAAGTTGTGCCAAGTTGTCACCTAGATATTGTGGGTCGTTTGAAGTGCTCGAAAGAATAGGGCTAGTTGCATATAGACTTGCATTGCCTGCTAGCACTAGAGCTCATAATGTTTTTCATGTTTCTTTGCTTAAGAGATATGTACATGAT
>LPNX010628253.1:66332-186745 GCA_001517045.1 Pseudotsuga menziesii
TTGGTGCAAAAATATTGGAGATTGGAATCCTAAGGTTGATATTGGTACCTTCAATTTTTTAGATACCATGATAGTTTTATGGTTGCTAATCCCAAGGATCCTCCTTAATTGATACCATGATAGTTTTATGGTTGCTAACCCCAAGGGTCGTCAATTGGTAGATGCTCATGTGAAAGCTCACATAGGCCTCAAGATCAAATCCCATTGAGTCCCTTGGGGTTACCAGTTGATATTCCACCTGGTGATTACCATCATCCTCCATCCTCAAAACCATGGAAAAGGGGGAAATCCACATAACCCATCCCAATCTTCATGGAACATATTGAAACAACCCAATTTCCAGGTTGTAGATGGGTTGTGGAGCCCGCTACAATGAACTAGACAATCAATGTATGAACTCCAAGACTCAAAGAACTATCCATGAAAACCTAACCTCTTATGTTTCTCTTTCCTAAGAAAGAGACCCCGAGAATATGTCCATGTAAACCCTAACATCTTTCGTGTTGTTCTTTCCTATGAAATAGATTCAAAGCATCTCTCTGTGTAAGCCCTAACGTTCTTCCTATTTTTTTCCTCGCAAAGAGACTCAATGAATTCATCCATGTAACCCTAAGCTTCTTCCTATTGTTTTTCTTAGAAAGGAGGTCAGATAATGAAAAATGCAAGGATAGGCTAAGCAAGGAAACTATGCTCTCAAAAATACAGGTTCTCCAAAGAAACAAGTCTCAACCAAGGAACCTCCTTCTTTGAGCTTCTTCATTACTCCCCATCTCAATGGATTAGTGCTTTCTAGTGATTTAACACTTTCATTATGTTAGGTTCATTTTCTTTCTTTTAGGCATTCCTTGGGGATGTATTTTTGCCTCCCCCTTGTCATCTGTGTCTATTGTATTCATTTTACAATTCCATGCATCAATTTGATCTTTATTGTTAACATGAATATTTATATTAAATTAAATCAAGTATTATACACAAAATATTATATATATATAACCCTAAGGAAGATCTAATGATCACTAACGTCATTTTTTTCTATGATTATTTTTTAAGGATTCATGACATACATGCCTACTCATTTCCTCTTTCTATTTTTTCCCCATTAACAGATTGACCTCCACAATCATGTTGGTCTAGTCCCCTTGACAATCATAATTAAGCATAATCACTGGATTCGGCCATAGGATTAACCACACCCAAATCAGATTCTTGAATTCTTCCACCTCGTTTTGACTAATATAAAGTTGTTTATGTAGGATAATGTAGGATAATTAGGGTTATTTAGGGTTACGGTTTGAATCCCCGATTCCTAATTTTGGGATGACTGGCACACTCGTATCGAACTCTTTAGTCAATTCATATCACACGCTCGTTCTTGCAACCTTGTAATTAAGAAATCAACTACCACTTAGGATATCGTTACCTTTGCGCCTTCACCCAACCCGGGACTTGTCAAAGCTAACCTAAAATGAAACAACACTCCCCCTAGTGGCACTCATGGAACCTAAAGTAACTACTTCTAGGTTTGAACTTGCTCTATTTTCCTACTCTTTTGCTATAGATTGTATGTCTACTTAGTGGGACACCAAATCACATTAATTATTGTTACCAGACATAGAAACTCAATATATTATGAAAATATGATTTTCAAATTTTCAAAAATTTGAAATTAAATTTAAGTTTAAGTTTAAATTTAAAGAAGAAAAATCTAAAATTAATTACCATTTTACGCAATATTACATACATAAATATTTTATTATTAAATATTAAAATATTTATAAAAAAAATTCATAAACTACTATACAGTTATAAAGTCAAAAAACTTTTGATTAGAAAGAAAAAATTGTAGTGTACGCAAGGGTCGATATTACATTACTTGTTAATAATACATTAGTGGTATCTTGTAACAACTATTTTGACAATGATCAAGGTGTGAAGAGGGAGTCCAAAATGATATGTGGAGGTGCAACATGCTCCTCTATGGTGTGCCTCCATTCTATTGTAGTTTGAAGAGATGTTGGCGAGTGTGCTTTGTACATTCACTTGGTGCAAGGTGAGAGTAGCAAGATGTAGACATCAAAGGGATGGGGCAGGAGACATAAGGTGCTTTGTACATTAGCTTTAGAATTATTCCCTAGTGTGAGTGATATTTGATGTTTCCTTGCCCTTTTTCCATCCCCTTGGTTTCATGAAATCATTAAGGAAGGCATGATATAGTTAATTTAAGAGCCTTTTGATTTGTGTGGAATAGTATTTTTTGGTTCTTTCTACTATGGGATTGCCTTAGGGTTTCCTTAGGGTTGAAATGTAGTATGGGAAAACAAGTTAGAGTTGCCTTAGGGTTGAAAATTAATATGGGAAAACAAGCATCATCATGACAAGATAAAAGGAATAAATCAGCAAATATTACAGACTAATATAAATGTATTTAAAACATTATTTTGATTCCTGAATGTGCCAAGTAGCAGATCTGGAAATGTCCACTCTTCACCACCATGGATTAGATATGTGTGTGTGTGTGTGTGTGTCTGTGTGTGTGTGATTGTTGTAGGTTACCACTGGGAAATATGCCTCTGAAGTGTTGGGTTATGCACTACAAAGTAGCACTAAAGAGGCTAAAACATCCACTCTGCAGGATCTCCAAGAACTCAACATCATTATTTGTCCATTACTATAAAGGTGATGTACTAGAAGATTTTCCTGGACTTGTTGATTTCACCGTGAAGTTGAACATAAATGATAAACAGATATGAGCACTAAAGAAGCTACAACACTTTGTAGGAAATTAAATGAGTAGAGATATAATGTCTACAACATTATGCATACATCCTTCACTTGAATGATGTTAGTTCTTGGCGATCCTGTAGAGTGGATGTTTGGTTGCTCTATTGGTTGCTTCTTGGAATTTATAATAAACTTGGCCCAATACCATGATTCGACCATGAGGTGCTTAGTTCACTGGAAATTGGGTTAGGTAATACTAGGCCATTAATGGAAAATAATGAATCTTATGGTTTATGCTTTGGGTCTTGAAGCAAGTACTAGGTATTTTCATGTCCTCCATTTTTTATTTGAACATTTTATGTCAATTTTCACCGTGTCTAATTTTTTTTTGCCCCTCTTACAATTAACACGATAAGATGACCTTTGTGGTTTAGACAGTTGGTTAGCTTTATA
Source organism: Pseudotsuga menziesii (assembly GCA_001517045.1). Classification (NCBI taxonomy): domain Eukaryota; kingdom Viridiplantae; phylum Streptophyta; class Pinopsida; order Pinales; family Pinaceae; genus Pseudotsuga; species Pseudotsuga menziesii. Next base: position 69,507 of record LPNX010628253.1, read on the forward strand.
ATTATTCCCTGGTGTGAGTGATCTTTGATGTTTCCTTGCCCTTTTTCCATCCCCTTGGTTTCATCAAATCATTGAGGAAGGCATGATACAGTTAATTTAAGAGCCTTTTGATTTGTGCAGAATAGTCTTTTTTGGTTCTTTCTACTATGGGATTGCCTTAGGGTTGCCTTAGGGTTGAAAATTAGTATGGGAAAACAAGTTAGCATTGAAATAGGGTTGAAAATTAATATGGGAAAACAAGCATCATCATGACAAGCTAAAAGGAATAAATCAGAAAATATTACATACTGATATAGATGTATTTAAAACATTATTTTCATTCCTGAATGTGCCAAGTAGCAGATCTGGAAATGTCCGCTCTTCACCAACATGGATTAGATATGTGTGTGTGTGTGTGTGTGTGTGTGTGTGTGTGTGTGTGTGTGTGTGTGATTGTTTTAGGTTACCACTGGGAAATATGCCTCTGAAGTGTTGGGTTATGAACTACAGAGTAGCACTGAAGAGGTTAAAACATGCAAGGTGTTGGATTTTGGGCTCAATTTCTATTGTGAATGATGGTATGAACTGAAAGAGTGCCTTCAGCCTTAAGCCCATAATTTCATAAAAACCCTTATCAAATTAACAAAAAACATGTATCCTGGTAGTAGTAGGTAACAATTCAACACCAGGAAAGGGAGCATGCCATTTTTGTTTATGTTCTTGATTCTCATGCATTTCCTGCCTAGATCAATAGTGAGAGTGTCCCTATTTGATAAGGATTAAGCTGAGCAGGTGGAGAAGTTAGTTACAGGGGTATTCCTATTCAGAGTGCACAGTGGATGACCTCAATAGTGTATAAGCTGCATCATATGGCTCATTTCCATCTCCACCTTTTGGGCCTGAACCTGAATTTATAAATGGAGATTAAGAAGTCAATTTTTTTATTATTTCTTGTTTTTATTTATTTATTTTATTGTAATAAATGCATCTTATATAATCTTAGTGTTCAAAAAAGACCACTTCAATCTAGACAAATGAATGGGCTAGGTTGCAATTATGGGTTCAATACCTTTTTCATCTTCACAACAGAGGGATTGTTCCACAAATTTTCCTCTCATTCTTGTCATTAGTGACCAATAAGAAGAGAAGAAAACTTGACATAAGGCAAGCACGTCTTAACTCCCATTATAAGGAGGATGACCCAATTATAAGGAGTACAAAAAATAAATGAAGACAAACATCCTGTTATCCAATATACTAACTCCAGATTCATCCCAATCAGATTAGCATTAACCTCATATATTTCCAACTTACCTTACCTTATCCTTTAGACAAATATAGCTTGAGAACCATAGTTGATATTTTGTTTCATTTTATTGAGTGTGAACCCTCATGAACCACCCTAATCGTATCATGGATCTGCATAACTATAAATTCTAGAATTCTTTCATCACTCTCAACTTGTATTCCTTCATTAAATCATATAAAAAGTTAAAACCCAAATAATTTTTACCGTGCAACCATTAGGAAATGGATTTTTTGAGTTCCAAAAGGACTTTATCACTGCTTTTATCTCTTCTTTTGATATGTGTTATCCCCCTATTTGCATCAGGTGTTTAGTTGACAATTATGAGTTAGCGTGGGTAGAATAGAGACATTCTGGGCAATATTTGTTAGTGAAAAGGGATGTAAATATCCCCTTCTCCTAAATCTAGGCCCTATAAGTCTTCATTTTCAGTTTTGGGCACAATTAAGGACTATCCATATCCTCCTGCAACATAGAACATGCCTTTAAGCAGTTATGGGTGTGAATCTAGACAAGAGTAGCAATATGAAGTTTTGGGCTCTTTTCCTCATAATATAAGGTGTAACAAGATCTAAAGGGAAAATATGGGTTATATTGGAGGACATATTTATGCATAAAAAGTATTTATTGGTTTATTTGGGCATGCCATTGATAAAACAATATTGAAACAACCATTTCATGGGTAAAGGAAACTATAAGAGACCTAATTAGTCATGTTGGTAAACCATTCACAAATAAGATACACTATATCAATCAAACAATAATGCACAAACTGATATAAGCTTTACTCTGTTTCATGCAAAATCCAACATTACATTTAAACAATGAAACCCATTCTCTCATTGTTCCTGTTAGTCTTAAAAGAATCTACTCCCTGGACCTTGTTACAAGGGTAAGGAGACGAGACAAAGAAATCGTCCCATTGGGAAATATGCCTCTAAAGTGTTGGGTTATGCACTACAGAGTAGCACTGAAGAGGTTAAAACATCCACTCTATAGGATCTCCAAGAACTTAACATCATTATTTTTCCATTACTTTAAAGGCGATGTACTAGAATATTTGCCTGGACTTGTTGATTTCACCGTGAAGTTGAACATAAATTATAAACAGAGAGGAGCACTAAGAAAGCTACAACACTTTGTAGGAAATCGAATGAGTAGAGATATAATGATGTTAGTTCTTGGAGATCCTATAGAGTGTATGTTTGGTTGCTCTATCGGTTGCTTCTTGGAATTTATAATAAACTTGGCCCAATATCCTGATTCGACCGTGAGGTGCTTAGTTCACTGGAAATTGGGTTAGGTAATACTTGGCCATTAATGGAAAATCATGAATCTTATGGTTTATGATTTGGGTCTTGAAGCAAGTGCTAGGTATTTTGATGTGCTCCATTTTTTATTTGAACATTTTATGTCAATTTTCACTGTGTCTGATTTTTTTTTGCCCCTCTTACAATTAACACGATAAGATGACCTTTGTGGTTTAGACAGGTTGTTAGCTTTAGAATTATTCCCTGGTGTGAGTGATCTTTGATGTTTCCTTGCCCTTTTTCCATCCCCTTGGTTTCATCAAATCATTGAGGAAGGCATGATATAGTTAATTTAAGAGCCTTTTGATTTGTGTGGAATAGTCTTTTTTGGTTCTTTCTACTATGGGATTGCCTTAGGGTTTCCTTAGGGTTGAAAATTAGTATGGGAAAACAAGTTAGCATTGCCTTAGGGTTGAAAATTAATATGGGAAAACAAGCATCATCGCGACAAGCTAAAAGGAATAAATCAACAAATATTACAGACTGATATAAATGTATTTAAAACATTCTTTTCATTCCTGAATGTGCCAAGTAGTAGATCTGGAAATGTCAGCTCTTCACAACAATGGATTAGATATATATATGATTGTTGTAGGTTACCACTGGGAAATATGCCTCCAAGAATGCATGTAGCCGCTAGTCTAATTTCTTCCATTATTGTGGTGGTACCTATTTGAAATCTCCCAACTCTGTTCAAGTTGAAATCTCCCAACTCTGTTATTGTGGTGATACCTATTTGTGACATGAAGATACGTACTAGATGGGCATAAAACTTTGTTTCTTAGAGCAGTATGGGTGGAAAATACAAGACTACAAATCAATGATAAGTTAGGGATAATCTTCATTATAAAAGGACCTTTGGGTAGGTAGAACAGGGCATCAATTCATCCTCCATTGGAGTCCTTCAACCATTCATCTTGTTCCCCTTCGTTTGTAGGTCTCAAAATATGTACTTTGGGAACAAAGTACTTATACAGTTCGATCAAAGCCATCAACTATGCAAGATGTTGAAAGTAAGGATATTGTTTCATGTTTCACTTTTGTTGTCAAAAGGAATACTAAAAAGTTAGGAAGTACCAAAGCTAGTCATTATATGCATGTGGACTTATTGTAGGGAGATAAGTCATGTCTACTTTTTTGTTCTTGATTGGGAGCAATGATGAAACCACAATAGCGGTTTATAGATGGATATTTAATAACCATGGGAAGATTCATGAGTTAGTCATAAGACATTCTAGTGTACTGTTTATTAAATCTGCAAATATTATTGTTGAAAAGGGGTCAGGCCAGTAATAAGAACACTTGCATATCCAAATACACAACCACCATAATCGCTCCAACATTCTACATGTCATCATACTTGCTATATGTGATGTATCTTTCAAACATATTTCCAGAGATGTGAAAGCATTGGTGACCAAGCATAGTTCCCATCCATGTATATTTCCAAATCCTTTAGGAACACACATTTATAATACATTATATAAATATTTGTGAGCATATCATAGTGCCCATGTATAACATGATATTTTGTGAGCCTACCCAATACATGTTAGGAAAAGGCAATGCAAGCAATAAGTGAGAATGGAGACTTGTATGTAACTAAAAGAGGGGCATACATAAGAATTTTTAGGGCATACATTAGAATTTTTAGAATTTCCAATGTACTATTGTAGGATTTCCACTATGCAAATAAGGCATTGACTTGATATTCACAATCCCATTAGTATGATAAATTATGGGAGAGATCAGAAAAACATCCCTACACAAATGTTAACCGATAAGTATGGTTTTGGTGTATCATTTGGAGAATAACATCCTATAACAATAGTTGTTATTATGACTCTTAAACGGTCCTAGATGAGATCTGGGAACTTTTAGGCCCTTGAGCTTTCAAGCTTAAGAAGCCATAAACAACATGTATCTGCACCCTAGCAACGATGGAAAAGATCATAAAACATATTAGGTAAAATGGATAATCATCTACAACATCATTCATGGGAAAAATAAAAACCACTTACAACCATCAAAAGTAAGGGTTACAACAACAACGAGTGTAGAGTAAGGAGAGAGGAGTGGACAGGAAAATGAATAATCAGGCCAATGTAGAGTGGAAAAGTGACCTAGAATTTTGGAAGAGGAGATTAACCAAGATTCCTTGGAAAAGGAACTCATGTCAAAGATTTTTTTCGATGGAAGTGACCAGCATACCAACTCTGTATCACTTCTATCCAAAGTAAATGTAGATGAATGCAAAGATATGTTCTTTCAAGGAGATAGTCCATTAAAGGAGAACCTCCAGGCCCTATACAGACATATATTGGCATAAATTGCAGTGTTATATTTGCTGCATATGCATAATAGATTGTCTCAAACTTGAAAACATTGAAAGGCCAAAGTGCAATGGGCACAAGCATACATATGAAGCTTATGAAGCCTACCCAATTCATGTTAGGAAAAGGAAATGCAAGCAATAAGTGAGAATGGAGACTTCTATGTAACTAAAAGAGGGGCATACATTAGAATTTTTAGGGCTACCAAATGCCCACACCTATTAACCAAAGTCATTCTTGACAAGTTTTTTCTTTAACAATTTTTTTGCTTATAAGAATTTCCAAGTTTTTTTGCTAGTATTTTTCTATGCTTATGCCAATTTTTTTTGGCCATGGTGCAGGTAGAACCAAATAGGTATTTGTCAAACCTGTCATCCTCCAGCGAAGGAAATTTGGGAAGGCTAGAGGAAAGTGAGACATCCAGTAGGTCTACAAGGGCTAGATCAACTAGATGTCAGAATATCAGAAGAAAATTCAACAAAGGCATGAAATTTCTTCTCAAAGGAGGGGGGTCATGTTCCTATGATGATGAGATAGTGGGAGACATCCACGTGCCCTTAAGGTACCAACACCTAGTGAAACAATGGGTGCCTAGGGATCTTCCTCAAGTAAACACTTATTTTTGTGTGAATGAGAGGATATATAGAATTGCATCGTCGTCATTGCATGGATTGGGGTTGTTTTGCATGGACGGCATAAAGGTTGGATACGGTAGATGTACGAAATTGATGGAGTATGTTGGACCCTATTACAACTACAGTGATTGGATGCGCCTGGTGCAATATACATGAAGTATGCGTAGATATGGGTTGTTATCAAATTATATACAACTGAAAAACAAAGCTCAAAATAAAGGAGCAACATTGTACATGGACGGAAGGCCAAAAACAACTGATAATACTGTGGGGTTTATAAACAGTACACAACCAGGGTCTACACTAAAGAAACCCAACTGCATATTCGAGTCATGTGAAGGAAACCATGTCTTTGTATGTGCAATTAAATCAATAGTTGCTAGTGAAGAACTGCTTATTAATTACAATTTGAATCATGTGGATACAAACACGGTTATTATGGTTATGGTACAACAAACAATTTAACCAACCTTTTATTAATTATTTTAACATCTATAGGATTTTTCATTAGCATATAATTGTAATTTTCTACTTTTCATGTTTCTTTAGGTAACTTTTAGTATGTATTTTATGCAGGGTTCTCTTAGCGGCACCTCAGACTCCGTAGATGTTTGTCGACTTGAATCAAGGCAGCAGGTATACATCGATATTGCCAATGTAATAAATTTAGGATGGACATACAGATATGTTGTTATGTATTTTCATTAGTATATTAGGTTCGTTTATATAATCTTATCTTTTTTGCATGCAGAGTGTTGATCAGGGAAGCCAACCGGCTATTGATCAGCTGACTACAGCATCAGGGCAACAACCAAAATGAATGTAATTCTAGCCAAACATGAATGTAATTCTCCATTTCAAATACTTTAAAATTGTAAACATGTATATCATGAGTCATAATGTTTATTTTGTTATGTATTCTTTCATTTGTTATGTTTGCATTCTGTTGAGGCCTGGAAATTCGCAGGCGGCAACAGTAAGGGATTCTCCCCAATCAGCGTTCCCAACTAGCCCGCTGAATGTTTGGTATAGGGAATCCGTCCGGCTTACGGTCCGGCTACCGTAGGTCAAAGTAACAACGAGGGTTTACCGGTTGCGGCCCGGTCCACCGGAATTTGTATTTTGACTTAATATATGCAATGCATATGCCTATCTTAAGCATGCAGGGTGATAAAGATGCAAGGAACGACATAATGTGCTGCGCAGGTTCTTACCTTTCGTCTTAAGCTCACAAACATATAAACCACATATGCAACTATGAAGTAAGATGACTAACTATCTATCCCCGGGGAGCCAGAAAATGACTATTTGTGAGTAATGTACTACTTTCATGTATGATAAACAAAATTACAGATAGCTGCTATTTACGTTTACAACACATGAGTGAGAAAATATTCTAACAACTAGATAACCAATTGTTATATAAAAACACATACATTACTCTGAGTGAAATTTCCATAAATAAAATCAGAAATTATTCAACCAGACATAGGTCATAAAGTTAGAACAATCTCACGATTCACAGACATAAGCTAAAAAATAAAGTAATTCATCTTTCTGTCGTCCATGGTACAGCATTTGGAATACTTCACAGTTCTTTCTCCAACAGGCAAACAAAACTCTTTATTGCAAAATGAAGTAGTTCTTCTTACAATAAGTCCTCCAGTCTCACTGGGAAAAAGCCCTTTACTTGTCTATCTTCCCTAGTTTTATACAAAAAGCAAAATTGGTTGGGTTTCCCAAAGTGACCTTTGGGCTCCCCCAACGTTTCAATTTCCCACAACCTTTTACAAGATATTAAATTATACAAAATTTTGACCGGTCCTCCTCATGAGGAGGGTCCTGCTTGGTCTTCCAAGAACTTTCTCCATGCTGCTGCTTCAGCAGCGAGACTCTCAAACGAATTAGGTTCCAGGAACTGAATGTTCAGTTTGAATTTGTCAGCTTGCTTTCGAATGGCCTCAATTCTGGCCGTGTTCAAACGTACCTGTTCCTCCAAGAGCTGTATACTAATGGCTGCGTGGCCTATTTCGTTTCTGAGGATTGGTTCATCAATAGCTCTGATGCATTGCACTTTGGCTTCCTCATCTTGTTGCCTTTTCTGCAACATTTCTGTAAATGCATCATGAGTTGGGAACTCTTGTAGTCTCTGCTCAGCTTCTGCCTGACAACGGTTATATGCTACCAGGGCTCTCCTGAAGAATTCTGCGCATGCTCCCTTCATTTTCTTGACGTTCTTCTGGAAGTCTTCTGCAATGTTGACGGCGAATTCTATCAGGTCATGGTCCCGTTTCAAAGCTGGTTTATCTTTGACTACTATCTCAGTTGGGACTTCTTTGTCATCCTCCGCCCTGGTTATCCTTGAAGTCAGTGCTTCAAGTATGTCTTGTGACCTGTCCACAAAATAAGAAGCTGTGTCTAAGATCTCATCCAGTCTGCCATCAATCTGGAGGACCTGGCATCTTTCCTCCTATAGAGCAGTTTGCAGGTATAACACCTTAGCTTTCTGAGCCAAGATGTGTTCTTTAACTGGCTGCAGATAGACCTGCTGTGCCTTTGCTGCTTCTCCAGTTCCTTAATGCGCTCAGTATTGGATTCATATATGATAGTTTGCTGCTCCATCAGGTATTCCATTTTTACCCTCAGCTGCTCTTTTTCATCCTTTAAATTTTGAATCTCCTGTTGTGCTTTCCCTAGGGCTTCTTGTGTTGTTTCTTTCACCTGTACTTCTTGCTGAATGGCGTGGATTTCGCTCTTCGTGGCTTCCATTTCTTTAAGCACATGCTCATACTTTATTTTCAGCCTATTGCCTTCCTCTCTTTCCCTTCTCAGGGTGTCTTTAAGCTGAGAGGAATTTCTCTTGGTTGAATCTATCTCCTTCATCATTCGATCTACATTATCCTCCGTAGCGTCTATTGCTACCTTCCCAGCCCTTATGACAAACCTTGGATCTTTATCTGTCCCGACCATCAAAGCTTTATCCGTTATCATTGTACTAGCCATTCCTTCGGAACCTATCTTTTGCTCAATTCTCCTCATAATCCTTTTGGTGGCCCTGTCATAGTATACTGTGCTAAAATCAGGGACTTCTTTCCCTTTTTCCTGTGCAAAGAGTACTAACTAAAGCATGGGGGTTGTAGGAGTGATAGTAGTGAGCACTTGCAGGGTCTGCACCTCAGGGTTTTCCTCACCCTGACTTTTTTCTGGTGGTATTTCAGAAGCTGATTGTTGTATCAATTTTGTCTTTTCAGCTTCCTGTTTTCGAAGCTCTTAGTCCAGTTTTCTTTGGGCTTCTTCAGCTGCTTGCCTAGCAGCTTCCTCTGCTTCTCTGGCTGTTTCTTTTACTCTTTCGGCTGCGTCCTGGGCAGCTTTCCTCTTTTCTTCTTCTCCTTTCCGGAGCCATTCTGTAGCCTCCTCTTCTAGCCTATGGGCCTCTTCTCTTATCCTTTGGGCTGTTGTTTCAGCCTGAGTCTGCTCAGCCTTCTCTTGTTCAAATCCTTTTCCACCCTTGGTGGAGTGCTTCGATTTGAACCTCTTACTGAGTGCTGTCATGTTCGGGGCTCTTCTGAACATGGATTCATCCTTGTCGAAATGATGGGTGTACTCATAAAACACCTTGTGCTTTCTGCAATGCTCAGCCATTCTTTCATGAGTGTCATTTCTCCTGAAGGTCATCTCCCCAAAATGGAACCTCTCCAGTTCCCCTATAAATTCTGGAGCTTGTTTCACATTGGCGAAACTGCAGCTGCCTAACTTAAATGGTAAGGGTGGATAGACAGCCTTCTTCTTCTGAAATAAGTAATGACCCACTCCGTCAATAAATACCTGTCTAACAGCCTCCTTATGGATGATATAATCTGTTGCGTACTTGGGAAGCAGATAAGGTGTCCTTGACCCACCAAACATTCTCAGATACATTCCGTTCTCTGTCAAGAAATAATCACCATATTCCTCTATTACCTGCATAGCTTCTGTAGACATGCAGTCACATTCCTTTTGGAAGACAAGAGTGTGTAGAGGCATGATAAAATGCTCACAGATTTCTCGGTAGTAACTATGGTATTGATGAGCCCCCAGTAGCTTAAAGGCTGCATATACGGGCATTTTGTCCCTGTCCCAAACACATTTGAGCCCGGGGAAGGGCTGGTGGCATATTATGCAGTCAATCAGGATCGAGCTCATATAAAACTCGGATTTTTTCTGTTGTACTCCTCCTTTTGCTGCAGCTATACAAGAAGATAGACTACTAGATACCAGACTGGACCAGTTGAAGATGGTCCCATCTGTGGCCACATAGAAAATCAGGGGTATCCATTCGAATTTGAATAATCTACCATCGGCCCTCCCGAAGATCCTATTCAGCATTAGAGCTATGAATCTGTATGGGGCTCTAAGGGTGGCTGTGTCATAATCTTCAGTAGCTCTATGTCTATAGAGCTTCCCTGGTAATAGCATTCTCCTCATGGTTTCTATCAAATCCATCCTGAGATTGTCCAACCACTCATTGGACAAGAAAACTTGAGGCTCAGACAAGTGGTAAGCTAAGGCCACATATCCAGGGCTAAAGGAAGCATAGCCCTGACCTTCAACATTACAGATAAGCATTGAGCCGTGGTTTGCGTGTGGCAGGATCCACCTCATCAACTCAGCACATGGAAACATCTCCGACCTGGTGGCAACCTTCATAATTGCAGATTTTTCTATGTTTGCGTAGATGTGTTCCTCCTCCAGGCCCATATCTGGGACTTCCCTGTGGGAAATCATCCTGTGTATGTCTCCCCACTTATACTCAGGGTCCACCCCTGTGACACACTGTGTATCCTCATATATGTACTCAGTTGGTAGGACAGCCTCTATTGTTGTTTGTTCTTCTACCACAGGGGCCTTCTTTTTCTGTCTTCTGGACATTTTGAAATCCTCCTGCAATGTAAAACATCATGATATTAAACAATTCAAATTTGTGAACATTAAGAAGTAGTTTATTCTTTTCCATTGTCTATGTGACTATAATGATATCAGATATAGGCTCTTCAAATTGAAGGATCTGAACTAGTCATGCAATCTTTTGAGCTGTGCTATTGTCTTGCATCAATGTGTAAGTAAGAAAGTAACCCTCACATGCATGCACCACCAATCTATACACTGACTATCTGAAACTATCAGCACAACGACTTAGACTATTTCTGCAATATAGCGAGCAAGGTCCTAATGCTGCGGGATTAAAATTAGAATTATTTATCCCATGGCCTATTACAAAAAATACATGATTTCACAGGATGCCATTTTAAATAAATGATATGCGGTGCAAATACATAACTCTCAAATGCAGGGCACATGACTGCAAAAAGATTCGAATTCAAACATGGCTCTACGGTAAAACTCATGTTATCGCGGGCATGGATTTACATTGTTGCGACTATCAACCATGGGATTCCAAAACAAATCCTCGCACAAGGGAACCCCACCAGCGTCATTACCCATTCTACCCCCGAAACTTTGAATAAGGACTGCGGCACGACCCTAGGGTTTCACGGTGGCCGACAATGGCAAACTGCGCGGCGCGGAGGGTAAGGTTAGGGCTCGAGGAAAGGGAAACGTATAGGGGAATTGACCAACCGGGTGACTATCATAAAAAAAACCGGCGAAAACCCCATCCAAGACATTTAAGGACCTCATCATACAAGAACTGAACCAGGTGCAGGCGGCATAACGGCCGCCTGCACCGTGTCCTCCTCTACCGCAAAGTGCGAACTAGAACGGAGGATGCAAATGAAACGCGGGATTTTAAAGAAAAAACCCCCCCCTCTAACCCCACAAGCTATCCAACCCCAAAATGATAAAACGCGGGTGCAACTACTAAGAAACGAAAACGACAACCCTAGCCGTGGGTATAAAAACACCGTTTGCGAGCGAAACGGAACTACGGGCCGTAATTTTGACACTACTCCACACAGCACAAGTCGTCCATACCAAACCGAGAAAAAGGAGGGTAAAGATCCTACCTGGCAGTAGCGCACAACTGAAGTGGAGACCACGATGGAGCACTCAAACAACAGCTGGAAGTGGGTACCGGTACGATGCTTCCACAAGACTCGCGAGCTCGACAGCGTTAACAACTTGGGTGTGATAAAACAACAATAAAAAACCAAAAAAACATGCCCCCGTATATATAAAAACCTCACACGTGCGACAAGTCAACTCAGTCGGGGCGTAAATGAAAGTCTTAGTCGAGCAACCAAACTCAGCCCTCTCCGCAACGGCGGACCGTCCTTACCATTAAAACACCCACAACGGAAAACATAAGTCATGTTATCAAGAGCTGCAGTCGGGCGGCGACCAATACATTGGTCGGACGACCAGGAGTTCGGCCACCCCCGCAACGGCAGATGCAGTGGGGAAGTCAACACTCTACAAGGCTCTGATATATGTAGTCGGCAATAAACAAAAACTTTGGAGTCCCCAACGACCCGCAACGGCGGAGACGGAAGTTTTAATCCCCCTCCGACACGGAATGAAAACACGTCCGCAACATAAAAGAAACGTCCACTCTCCCGCAACGATAAAACAAAACCTCCATCCCCCGCAACAGTCGGCGCGAAACAAACAGTTAGGAGCCGGAACACACCCGCAACGGCGGCTCGGACACGCAAAATGAGAGCTGAGGAACACCCGCAACGGCGGGACAGTCAAAAGAAAAACCTCCCGATACAAGCAAAATTTGCGATAAAAGCCTTAAAAGTTTTGAAAAACAGCAAGAAGCCCAATTTAAGACGAAACTTAAGGCATGAAATGAGAAAAACCAAGTGATTTGTGGCAATCAAAATGTCTGGGAGACGCTAAAAAAAAACAAAAGCCAAAATCAAATAGGCTGAAAACAAGAGGAAATCTGACTAATTCAAAGTAAAGGAGGGTCCCAAAATTTTAGAATTTTGGGAAAATGTTGCAGCTGCAACAATTGGCGACTACCTGGTGAACCCCAGATCTCTAGATCAACTTTCTTTTTAAGCTTGAAACTGCATGAATTAAAACTGAAATCTTCTAGACATATGCATTCCTAATCCAATCTGATTATGCATCAAACTCATTATAAGAAGCCTCTATTTTCGGGAAAGGGTAAAACTAGCAGTGTTTCAGGTCTGAATAACTATTGGGAGGCCAAAATAACGAAGTTCATTTTACCTGCCCTTTGGGGTTTACAGCTTCGACACCACAAGATTTTGACAGAAAGTGAACAGTATTATCCTTTTGTTCCTCATTCCCATGCCATTCTGTACTTTAGTGCTTTCTGAACTTTAGTTCTTTGATATGAGTCCTTCTGCGGGCCCTTCTTACTGAATTTTTTAAATTTAGGATCCTCTATCCCATAGTATCCTTTTGTGTGAATGATATATTTTATATTTCAATTCACGAACGGAGAGGATCTTGTGGCCATTTGTTACTTTATGCTTTGAGACTTATGCTTTTTTGTAGCTTTGCTCAGATATGTTTTGTTTCTTTTTTGGAAGAAGTGACTCCTAAGAGCTTTTAGCCCTTTTCTTAATTCATGGCATGGGATAATTTATATATGATAAACTGCCTCACTCTGTTTCCTTCCCGCGGGTCTAGTGCTGTCACCCCCTTGGGTATTTAAGATGTGAAGTGGATGGAGCCTCTAAATAGTACTTCAGACCCTTTTTACTTCTGAGTTATTTACAGGGATTGCGTAAAACTTCAAATGAGTGCACTGCCTGTTAGGAATACAACTGCTAGAAGATTATTTGCATTTTAAAACACAGTCCTCTTGCTCAGGATTTTAGTTGATACAAACCTCTGATGTTTCCATTGCATCCAAAAGTTTTCCTCTTATTCAAAAACAAAAGATAACTAGCAAAACCGTAAGAAAATAACAACATAACAAGAAAGAAAGCATTAAAGTACTAAAACCAAGAAAGCATTTAGCATTAGGAAAACAACGCAATTTATTTATGTACAATAGAAAAACAGCAAAACAAAAATTCGCCCATCCCAAAAATTTTCCAATTTAAAGAACTAGGAATGAGCGGGATTTCAGACCTGAATTGTCTAACCATGGTCCAGCTGTGCAGTTATTGAGATGGAACCCATATCTAAAATTCTGCAATCATTTCTTTTAGCCTGAGGTAGTCGAAGGAGCTCAGGCTGAATGTCCTTTCTAAGACTGGCCCTTTTTAAGGAAGGGTGTTCAAGCTTAAGCTCAGTAAGATAGTTTCCCCAAATAGAATCAGCAGATTCGTTTCCTTCCCCCAACTTAGTGACATTGTTTTTCATAAAAGGCTCTCTTAGAATCTTGATCAAGTTCGGGCTGCCCTTCTGGGGTAACCACAAATGAGACCAATCTGAAGCAAAGTATCCGTTTAGTCTCGCTGTCCAATCTCGGTTTAAAATCATCCCATAACCATCAGGAATGTATGCTACTATGATTTCAATGTAATGGCATATCCTTTTGTTTGCAGACAGTTGAATCATCACGTTCTTCATCTCTCCTACTACCTTGACACTGGTTTTGTCAAGTTGTGTGACATCCCAAAGAGTAGGCTTTATCTGTCCATTGATTTTCTTGCAGACTATCAGAGGCATAACATTCGTGGAGGATCCAGAATCTACTAAACAATTATGGACATTATGATTTAAAATTTCAAGAGTCACAAGGAAAGGTGGAGCGTTGGTTTTCATTGTCTTGATGAGCTCAATCTTTTCTTCTACAGTTTGGTTAGTTGTGGGAAACTCCTCCTTTAGCTTACTAGTTGTGCTTTCTTCGTCATCTTCTACTAGTTCGGTAAGTCTAATGGGTAGCTCTGTTTCCTGTTTGCCCTGAATACCTTTAGGTGAGTCATCTTTAGCCCCTATATCAGCCTACCCCTTTATCTCCTCTTGCAAATCCTGAACCTTTGGCATTATGGCATTATTCTTGATGGTCAAGTTTTCATATTTTGTGGTTGTAGGGGTGTACTGAGATTTGAGAGCCTTTCCTTCAGTGTTAAACAGTGAAACTCCATTCCATGAGAACATAGTATCATCCTCTGTCTTTTCTGTGGTCTGTTCCTCTTCTACCTCCTTGCCATTGTCTCTAGTCAACTCTGGGTCCAACAGCCTATTCATCACCTGTGTCATTGAATGTATCCATTGAGGCCATTTCTTCTCAGAGTGGGGTAGTTGGTGAAAAGTACAGAAATCATCCCCTCCTACCTCTGTTATGTTAATTGATGCCAAATTGGGAGGGGAAACTTGCCATTGGTTGTCATCCTCTTTTCTGGGATAGGGAGGTTTATTGGTTATTTAAATATCCCTATCTTTCTCCAACTCTACAACTCGGTTGGACAGCCTCTGAAGCACCTTCACCATCTCATGGTAATCATATGGCTGGCCTTCTCTAGGTTTGGACAGCAATGAGCTTCTTTTTACAGCGGTTTTCGCTTCAACTGAGTCAGGATAGTCCTCTATACTCTCACTTTCAGCCTCTACCCTTTCAGCCTCCTGATAATTTTCCACCAATGTAGGTTTGATTTTCATCTTGGCAAACATGGCCAGCTCAGGTCCTAGGGCTGAGGTATAATACTCAATTAAAACTTTGTCTGAAGGTCTGTCCACAGCAGAAAAAAAATTTAAGCACAATGAAAATCTCTGAGTGAAACTTCGTACCTTTTCATTCTTTTCTTTTCTCAACAAACCGAGCCCTTTCATCAACGAGGCATGCGTCTTCTGAGTGGTGTACTTATTCCTGAAAACCCTTTCAAAAGTATCCCAATCATGAATGGAATTTACAGGCAGTCCAAAGTACCAGGAGGCTGCTGCTCCTTTCAGAGTATGAGGAAAAAGCCTGCACACTACATCTTCATGCTCTTCAGCCCTTAGCCCCTCTAGTGCTAGGTAAAAGCTTTGAAGGTGATCATCTACAGCAATATGGTCTGCAGGGTCAAACTTAGGTAAACGCTTGTCAAAGGCTTGAGGCAAGTTGTGCAAAGGAGGAGTTAAGTTCAGAGGTGACCTAGCCTTCCATGCTGGCAAAGGGTTAGGTTGATTTCCAGCCATGAGCAATAGTAACAAATAACACTAGGAAAACAGGGTCTCAAGGATAGGACAAGAAACCTCAAACCTGGGTTAAATTGAAAGCTTCAAACATCTGCTGGTAGGGTAGTCTCGGGAAAACAAATTCCACGGCCAGCCTTTATTGGCGGCCCTCCTTCTAGCGCCAAAACTGTTGAGGCCTGGAAATTCGCAGGCGGCAACAGTAAGGGATTCTCCCCAATCAGCGTTCCCAACTATCCCGTTGACTGTTTGGTATAGGGAATCCGTCCGGCTTACGGTCCGGCTACCGTAGGTCAAAGTAACAACGAGGGTTTACCGGTTGCGGCCCGGTCCACCGGAATTTGTATTTTGACTTAATATATGCAATGCATATGCCTGTATTTTGACTTAATATATGCAATGCATATGCCTATCTTAACCATGCAGGGTGATAAAGATGTAAGGAACGACACAATGTGCTGCGCAGGTTCTTACATTTCGTCTTAAGCTCACAAACATCTAAACCACATATGCAACTATGAAGTAAGATGACTAACTATCTATCCCTGGGGAGCCAGAAAATGACTATTTGTGAGTAATGTACTACTTTCATGTATGATAAACAAAATTACAGATAGCTGCTATTTACGTTTACAACACATGAGTGAGAAAATATTCTAACAACTAGATAACCAATTGTTATATAAAAACACATACATTACTCTAAGTGAAATTTCCATAGAAAAAATCAGAAATTATTCAACCAGACATAGGTCATAAAGTTAGAACAATCTCACGATTCACAGACATAAGCTGAAAAATAAAGTAATTCATCTTTCTGTCGTCCATGGTACAGCATTTGGAATACTTCACAGTTCTTTCTCCAACAGGCAAACAAAACTCTTTATTGCAAAATGAAGTAGTTCTTCTTACAATAAGTCCTCCAGTCTCACTGGGAAAAATCCCTTTACTTGTCTATCTTCCCTAGTTTTATACAAAAAGCAAAATTGGTTGGGTTTCCCAAAGTGACCTTTGGGCTCCCCCAACGTTTCAATTTCCCACAACCTTTTACAAGATATTAAATTATACAAAAGTTTGACCGGTCCTCCTCATGAGGAGGGTCCCGCTTGGTCTTCCAAGAACTTTCTCCATGCTGCTGCTTCAGCAGTGAGACTCTCAAACGAATTAGGTTCCAGGAACTGAATGTTCAGTTCGAATTTGTCAGCTTGCTTCCGAATGGCCTCAATTCTGGCCGTGTTCAAATGTACCTGTTCCTCCAAGAGCTGTATACTAATGGCTGCATGGCCTATTTCGTTTCTGAGGATTGGTTCATCAATAGCTCTGATGCATTGCACTTTGGCTTCCTCATCTTGTTGCCTTTTCTGCAACATTTCTGCAAATGCATCATGAGTTGGGAACTCTTGTAGTCTCTGCTCAGCTTCTGCCTGACAACGGTTATATGCTACCAGGGATCTCCTAAAGAATTCTGCGCATGCTCCCTTCGTTTTCTTGACGTTCTTCTGGAAGTCTTCTGCAGTGTTGACGGCGAATTCTATCAGGTCATGGTCCCGTTTCAAAGCTGGTTTATCTTTGACTACTAGCTCAGTTGGGACTTCTTTGTCATCCTCCGCCCTGGTTATCCTTGAAGTCAGTACTTCAAGTATGTCTTGTGACCTGTCCACAAAATAAGAAGCTGTGTCTAAGATCTCATCCAGTCTGCCATCAATCTGGAGGACCTGACATCTTTCCTCCTCTAGAGCAGTTTGCAGGTATAACACCTTAGCTTTCTGAGCCAAGATGTGTTCTTTAACTGGTTGCAGATCGACCTGTTGTGCCTTTGCTGCTTCTAGATGCTTCTCCAGTTCCTTAACGCACTCAGTATTGGATTCATATATGATAGTTTGCTGCTCCATCAGGTCTTCCATTTTTACCCTCAGCTGCTCTTTTTCATCCTTTAAATTTTGAATCTCCTGTTGTGCTTTCCCTAGGGCTTCTTGTGTTGTTTCTTTCACCTGTACTTCTTGCTGAATGGCGTGGATTTCTCTCTTCGTGGCTTCCATTTCTGTAAGCACATGCTCATACTTTCTTTTCAGCCTATTGCCTTCCTCTCTTTCCCTTCTCAGGGTGTCTTTAAGCTGAGAGGAATTTCTCTTGGTTGAATCTATCTCCTTCATCATTCGATCTACATTATCCTCCGTAGCATCTATTGCTGCCTTCCCAGCCCTTATGACAAACCTTGGATCTTTATCTGTCCCGACCATCAAAGCTTTATCCGTTATCATTGTACTAGCCATTCCTTCGGAACCTATCTTTTGCTCAATTCTCCTCATAATCCTTTTGGTGGCCTTGTCATAGTATACTGTGCTAAAATCAGGGACTTCTTTCCCTTTTTCCTGTGAAAAGGGTACTAACTAAAGCATGGAGGTTGTAGGAGTGATAGTAGTGAGCACTTGCAGGGACTGCACCTCAGGGTTTTCCTCACCCTGACTTTGTTCTGGTGGTATTTTAGAAGCTGATTGTTGTATCAATTTTGTCTTTTCAGCTTCCTGTTTTCAAAGCTCTTCGTCCAGTTTTCTCTGGGCTTCTTCAGCTGCTTGCCTAGCAGCTTGCTCTGCTTCTCTGGCTGTTTCTTTTACTCTTTCGGCTGCGTCCTAGGCAGCTTTCCTCTTTTCTTCTTCTCCTTTCCGGAGCCATTCTGTAGCCTCCTCTTCTAGCCTATGGGCCTCTTCTCTTATCCTTTGGGCTGCTTCTTCAGCCTGAGTCTGCTCAGCCTTCTCTTGTTCAGATCCTTTTCCACCCTTGGTGGAGTGCTTCGGTTTGAACCTCTTACTGAGTGCTGTCATGTTCAGGGCTCTTCTGAACACGGATTCATCCTTGTCGAAATGATGGGTGTACTCATAAAACACCTTGTGCTTTCTGCAATGCTCAGCCATTCTTTCATGAGTGTCATTTCGCCTGAAGGTCATCTCCCCAAAATGGAACCTCTCCAGTTCCCCTATAAATTCTGGAGCTTGTTTCACATTGGCGAAACTGCAACTGCCTAACTTAAATGGTAAGGGTGGATAGACAGCCTTCTTCTTCTGAAATAAGTAATGACCCACTCCGTCAATAAATACCTGTCTAACAGCCTCCTTATGGATGATATAATCTGTTGCGTACTTGGGCAGCAGATAAGGTGTCCTTGACCCACCAAACATTCTCAGATACATTCCGTTCTCTGTCAAGAAATAATCACCATATTCCTCTATTACCTGCATAGCTTCTTTAGACATGCAGTCACATTCCTTTCGGAAGACAAGAGTGTGTAGAGGGATGATAAAATGCTCACAGATTTCTCGGTAGTAACTATGGTATTGATGAGCCCCCAGTAGCTAAAAGGCTGCATATACGGGCATTCTGTCCCTGTCCCAAACACATTTGAGCCCGGGGAAGGGCTGGTGGCATATTATGCAGTCAATCAGGATCGAGCTCATATAAAACTCGGATTTTTTCTGTTGTACTCCTCCTTTTGCTGCAGCTATACAAGAAGATAGACTACTAGATACCAGGCTGGACCAGTTGAATATGGTCCCTTCTGTGGCCACATAGAAAACCAGGGGTATCCATTCGAATTTGAATAATCTACCATCGGCCCTCCCGAAGATCCTATTCAGCATTAGAGCTATGAATCTGTACGGGGCTCTAAGGGTGGCTGTGTCATAATCTTCAGTAGCTCTATGTCTATAGAGCTTCCCTGGTAATAGCATTCTCCTCATGGTTTCTATCAAATCCATCCTGAGATTGTCCAACCACTCATTGGACAAGAAAAATTGAGGCTCAGACAAGTGGTAAGCTAAGGCCACATATCCAGGGCTAAAGGAAGCATAGCCCTGACCTTCAACATTACAGATAAGCATTGAGCCGTGGTTTGCGTGTGGCAGGATCCACCTCATCAACTCTGCACATGGAAACATCTCCGACCTGGTGGCAACCTTCATAATTGCAGATTTTTCTATGTTTGCGTAGATGTGTTCCTCCTCCAGGCCCATATCTGGGACTTCCCTGCGGGAAATCAGCCTGTGTATGTCTCCCCACTTATACTCAGGGTCCACCCCTGTGACACACTGTGTATCCTCATATATGTACTCAGTTGATAGGACAGCCTCTATTGCTGTTTGTTCTTCTACCACATGGGCCTTCTTTTTCTGTCTTCTGGACATTTTGAAATCCTCCTGCAATGTAAAACATCATGATATTAAACAATTCAAATTTGTGAACATTAAGAAGTAGTTTATTCTTTTCCATTGTCTATGTGACTATAATGATATCAGATATAGGCTCTTCAAATTGAAGGATCTGAACTAGTCATGCAATCTTTTGAGCTGTGCTATTGTCTTGCATCAATGTGTAAGTAAGAAAGTAACCCTCACATGCATGCACCACCAATCTATACACTGACTATCTGAAACTATCAGCACAACGACTTAGACTATTTCTGCAATATAGCGAGCAAGGTCCTAATGCTGCGGGATTAAAATTAGAATTATTTATCCCATGGCCTATTACAAAAAATACATGATTTCACAGGATGCCATTTTAAATAAATGATATGCGGTGCAAATACATAACTCTCAAATGCAGGGCACATGAATGCAAAAAGATTGGAATTCAAACATGGCTCTACTGTAAAACTCATGTTATCGCGGGCATGGATTTACATTGTTGCGACTATCAACCGCGGGATTCCAAAACAAATCCTCGCACAAGGGAACCCCACCAGCGTCATTACTCATTCTACCCCGGAAACTTTGAATAAGGACTGCGGCACAACCCTAGGGTTTCACGGTGGCCGACAATGGCGAACTGCGTGGCGCGGAGGCTAAGGTTAGGGCTCGAGGAAAGGGAAACGCATATGGGAATTGACCAACCGGGTGACTATCATAAAAAAACCGGTGAAAACCCCATCCAAGACGTTTAAGGACCTCATCATACAAGAACTGAACCAGGTGCAGGTGGCATAACGGCCGCCTGCACCGTGTCCTCCTCTACCGCTAAGTGCGAACTAGAACGGAGGATGCAAATGAAACGCGGGCTTTTAAAGAAAAAACCCCCCCCTCTAACCGCACAAGCTATCCAACCCCAAAATGATAAAACGCGGGTGCAACTACTAAGAAACGAAAACGACAACCCTAGCCGTGGGTATAAAAACACCGTTTGCGAGCGAAACGGAACTACGGGCCGTAATTTTGACACTACTCCACACAGCACAAGTCGTCCATACCAAACCGAGAAAAAGGAGGGTAAAGATCCTACCTGGCAGTAGCGCACAACTGAAGTGGCGACCACGATGGAGCACTCAAACAACAGCTGGATGCGGGTACCGGTACGATGCTTCCACAAGACTCGCGAGCTCGACAGCGTTAACAACTTGGGCGCGATAAAACAACAATAAAAAACCAAAAAAACATGCCCCCGTATATATAAAAACCTCACACGTGCGACAAGTCAACTTAGTCGGGGCGTATATGAAATTCTTAGTCGAGCAACCAAACTCAGCCCTCTCCGCAATGGCGGACCGTCCTTACCATTAAAACAACCGCAACGGAAAACATAAGTCATGTTATCAAGAGCTGCAGTCGGGCGGCGGCCAATACATTGGTCGGACGACCAGGAGTTCGGCCACCCCCGCAACGGCGGATGCAGCGGGGAAGTCAACACTCTACAAGGCTCCGATATACGTAGTCGGCAGTAAACGAAAACTTTGGAGTCCCCAACGACCCGCAACGGTGGAGACGGAAGTTTTAATCCCCCTTCGACGCGGAATGAAAACACGTCCGCAACATAAAAGAAACGTCCACTCTCCCGCAACGATAAAACAAAACCTCCATCCCCCGCAACAGTCGACGCGAAACAAACAGTCGGGAGCCGGAACACACCCGCAACAGCGGCCTGGACACGCAAAATGAGAGCTGAGGAACACCCGCAACGTCGGGACAGTCAAAATAAAAACCTCCCGTCACAAGCAAAATTTGCGATAAAAGCCTTAAAAGTTTTGAAAAAAAGCAAGAAGCCCAATTTAAGACGAAACTTAAGGCATGAAATGAGGAAAACCAAGTGATTTGTGGCAATCAAAATGTCTGGGAGACGCTAAAGAAAAACAAAAGCCAAAATCAAATAGGCTGAAAACAAGAGGAAATCTGACCAATTCTAAGTAAAGGAGGGTCCCAAAATTTTAGAATTTTGGGAAAATGTTGCAGCTGCAACACATTCATGATGGTAATGTTGTCTACTTTTTTTGCAGATTGACCAGGGAAAGTCCCCAATTGTTGATCAGACGAATGGAGCCTCAAGACAACCAGTAAACCTAAATGTAATTTGACATTCTAAAAACTTCAAAAATGTACACATATAAAACATGTAGCATAGTGTTTATTTTTGTTCTGTATTTGTTAGCTTTTACATATTGCGTTCATTGTGATAATGTTCTCTACTTTTTTTGCAGGTGGTTGATCGAGGTAAGTCCCCATTTGTTGATCAGACCACACCCTTGTCTAGGCGTCAGGTAATCCTAAATGTAATACTATGACTCTATCATGATAGACAATTTTTGTTAACATAATTGTTTGCGCACACTATTGCTTCAAAGACTAAGCAATTTTTTTTATATTTCAATTGTAGACAGGGGATTAAATTTATGAAACAGCATCTCAAAACTCTTTACAGAATGAGGTCTCCTGATTGATGAGAGATAGTGAAATTAGAGAGTCTACGGACCTGTTGAGGGTGCTACAAAAGACCAGGGAAAAACAAAATGAGGAACCAATTCTTCTAACATTGGCAGTTCCACAAACTGAAGGGGTCGAAAAAAAGATTCAATTGTCGTTACATCAACGTAAACAATTGGATGTAATTTCTAGAATAATAATGTAAATTAATTTATAAAAAATTTATAATATTTGATTTTATATGTTATTGAACTTATAATACAATGGTTTGAATTTACAGCGCACTATGGAGATTATTAGTGGTGGTCAAGTAAATGTTGGTCCTAGTGACCAAACCACTCCACGTACACCACATACTACTCCCATATTGTCCATTGAATAATTGGCAACACGCTCTGTGACACCACTGAGGGCTGTAGAGGGTGTAGTCAATGCTGCCCCACCCACAACAGATGATGCAGAAGAAGGGGTGGATGCAGGGTTAGATCGAGATGTGGAAGCATTTCCTATATCTTCTCATGTCACTAGCACTGGTTCAATAGTGTGTACTTTTTTGGTGAATGAAGAACTGGTTCCAATAAAGATAGAGAGGATTCCAGGTCATTATAGATAGTTCAATTTAGTTTTTATAATTTGTGTCGAATATACCGATAATATTTTTTAATGTTGACTAATGATGGCATTAATGTTTTGCAGGAAATGATATATTTTATAAACATATGAATGATTTGGCCTTGGAGATCTTCGAGCCCACCATCTGCACAATGTGGAACAAGTAGCCAAAAGCTTTAAAGGATGATCTGACTAATCACTTGGTTAGTCTGTTCGGAAAAGATACCTTCAATACATCGAAGGTCCTACAGAAGGCGGGAAAACATTTGAAGATTATCCGAGACCAGTATAGGGTTCACCTAGAAAAGAACCCTAGGTATGAGCACCCTCCAATGATTCCATCTATGGAGTGGAAATCCCTGGTGGAAGATGGAAAAGAGAAGGGCCTGAGAAAATCATGAAAGATACCACCAGCTGGAACAGGGAGGTATGCAATACATTCCAAAATGTAGTGGTAAGCCTTATTATTACTAGTTTTTATATCAATTTTGGTACATCGACTAACGTATTTAAAAACTTTATTAGGCTCTCAAACACATCTAAGGCCACCAAGGCAAGAATTGAAAAAATTAGCCAACACAAGCTTGGGCCTGCTGGTTACTCCAACTTGGTGGCCCGATATGTAAGTATCACAAAATCCGAATCCACATCCAAATATCATACAGATTATTATTTTTGTTTTGTTCTGGCAAAAAATGTAATATTAATGACATCATGCAAATATGAAGGCCGACCGGTTCAAATAATTTCCCAGTGCAAATTACATGAAGCTTGGCTTCGAACAGGGCTTTGACGTCATTGTTGAACACCGGAGAAGCTTTTCTGGGCATACTGCAGGAACTTCTGCTGATCCATCTGGTGTCTAGGTATGTAAAAACTATATAGTTTAATGATAATTTATTAATGCTCATGCAATTTATTCCTTATAAATAAATTAACATAAATTATTTATTCCTTTTTGTGCAGGAAAGTAATGATCCCGTTCATGTCGAGGATGTGCATGACCAACCAAACGAAGATCATGCTTCTCATCCTGGTAATGAATTTATTAATGTGCTACTATTTTTTATAGACCATTGTAGATGATGAACATTAATTCTAATTCTACACAATTCAACTGCAGAGCATGTAGATGCAAGACGGAACAAGTTGGGCATGTACAAGATAATGTTGAACATGTTGATGTGCCCATGGTAGGTAAAAACACACATTCATAATGTTTTTTTAAATAAATTACTCGTGTTTATCAAAATATAAATATTACTGAAAGATTTTGACATTATTGCAGAAATTCATCGCTCCTCGCCTAAAGTTCAACCTTGCGAGTAGACTAGTAGGGATATCAATGATCAGATTCCAGAAGATGTGACTCTACTAAATATTTAAAGAGAAGAAAAGTAAAAAGGAAGTGACTAAACAAAAATTGAGTAATTCTTATTTTTTTTTTTTAAACATTTAATGGTTTTTTCCTTTGTTTCATGAATGAATGTTTGAATGAATGGTTTACTAATTTTTTTTCTGCCATTGACTAAATGAATGCTTTAATGAATGGTTTTTTCAGCTGTTGAATGATTGAATGGTTTAATGAATGATTTAAAGAATGATTTAATGAAATCATCTTTCAACTATTGAGTGAAATAATTTGCAGTAGATGCATTGTTATTTGGATTGTGAAATAGTGAAATAAATTGTTATTTGCAAGTAGATGCATTGGGTTTGGGGAGTTGAGAGTGATGTGAGGGGGGAGAGGGGCCATAAGAGCTTCCACCTTCATGTGGTTGGTCCTATTTAGTAGAAAATATTAAATTATTCTCGAAACAGAGAGGAGCTCAATGAATGGTAAGGAAGAATACATTAAAAAGCATCTATTTCTATAATTTTAGTGTATAATTTTCACTATTGCTATTTGACTCCTCCATTGTAACTTGTTACAGATAGCGTTGAAAAACATTTCCATAGTTAAGAGGAAATAAATGGCATTTTGATTAGATCGATGGCCTTATATACATAGTATTTTTGGTTATCCATGTTTTATCAGGTGATCTATTCTTAACAATTAATTTACTTGAATAGTTGAATAGTATTGTAATTTACCTTGTAATAGAATTATATTTATTTAGATTGGTTTTTTTATTTTCATAAACAAACATAAATTTATTTGATGGGTCCTAACATGAAACTATTGCAACAAGACAAAATATGAAGTATGTTGAATGATGTTTTGAAAGGTAAAGCATCATAAGACAGTGTGAAGATCCACAAATCAAGGTATAATTATGTTTTATTTTGTTTGATTGAGTTGTGTATTGGGTATTTATGCATGTGCACACACATACATTTATTTGATGATGATGATTACCATACATTGAGGCAAACTTTGTTCTATCTTATCTAAACAATTACCTTAAATAGTTTGATTTATCATGATAACTGGCCCCTTGGTAATACTTTACCAATTCCATATAGCTAGGACAACAAAATTAAATGTAGGAATTTTATCAGAAGAAATATTATAGGCATTTGAGTTTGATGGGAATATGAAAGGTCAAAAGACAGAAAAAGATAGATAGACTTGTGAGGAAAATGGAATCTGAAGTGTTGTTTCCCTATTATTCTGCATGAGTATATTGTTATCTGGCCAATTTATCTTTCTCCAGTAGTTTTGTAATTTGTTTCTTAATCTCATATCTTGTTCAACTTTCATGTTTGATTGTGCAGTGGAAAACCTATGTTTATATTTGTGCTTATCCCTGTAGGTTGTGAGTTGGGCATGGTGCACATTGTTATTTTTAGTTTCCATTGTAACTTTTCCCCCCAACATCACTGTGCATTTTATTACTCATAATTTCTAATTTGTTACAAAGTCTTCTTTGTGCAAATATTTTATTAGGCATTTATATCTTTCTTTATTGCTTCCAATTTATCACCGATTTTAAAGTGGTCACTTAGAGAAAACATCTCAACTCTAGAATACAAAAGAAGAATAAATGCATTGATAATTATGGTAACAAAGTATTGATATCTGCTTGAAAAAATAAAGATATATTTGATACTTTATTTCTGGAAGGCATTGTTTGAATGCTTAAGTTATAAAAATTGTTTATTTTTGTTGTTTTCAGGCAATCTTCCAGAGGTATCCACAGCCTGAAAAAGAGTATCAGTCATTTTCACTGATTTACTTTGATAGATCATTGGATTTGGTATGACATCTTTTCTCTAAAGGAAACAGTTTCACATTTGTTGGAAACATTTTCGAGGTTATTTCCCAAGGAAAAAAAAATTTTATTGAAGAAATCCCATTTGCAGCCATGACTTTTGGTGGTGTTGATCCTAATCACTTCAAGGGTAAACATCAATATGCTCTTGTTACTCAAAAGGGTTATTGGAAGGTATGTAATATAATCATGTTAGTTTTCCAAGTTTAAGATTGACTGTATTTAAGGATAAAAACATGCATACCATGTTCTTTGTATGAGTCATAGTTACTAGTAGGTATGTCATGGGATTAATATACTCTAATAAATCGATTTTGCTATTTCTTTCAGTTTGACATGGCAGACTTCCTCATTGATGATCAATCAACAGGTCAGCATACAGTCCATCTTATTCAATTGGGCACATGATTGCTTCTTAAGGAATCTTATGAAAATATTGATGGCATTTTATGAACATGTAGTTGCAGGTTTCTGTGCTAGAGGTTGTGTTTCTATTGCAGATTCTGGAACTTCTTTGCTAGCTGGTCCATCGGTAAATTTTTCATACCTTTGATCTTTTGGAAATTTCTTATATAAGTTAGACTGGTGTTTTCTAGGTTTGTGCACGATAAAAGAATATAAACCATAGGGGTGTGTCACATCTAATGCTTGTATGCTCAAGCAATCAATGAATGTTCAATAATGCTCATTTGATAAATTGATATGTTGTCTTTGTAGTATGAAAGAGATATAGTTGGACCCTCATTAAACAACATGAAATTCCCTCAAGAATGATCGAAAGGTATCACACACGAAACAAATCTCTTAGTATCTTTGTTTTGATCAACCATATCTTGATCACCTCGACATATTGGGGATACTATATTCATGAATTTTACCGTTTATATTGTGTCTGCCAGTGTAATTAATTATTTAGATTATAATGATGTTGGGGCCACTTCCTAGCAATCATTGAAAATTGATTTACATCAATTTGTTCGTGTGAAAAAATTTGTTTCAAATGTACAAAAGAGGATCATTGTACTATTGCAATGTGTGACTTCCATGCATGATGCATATTTAAAATTATATGCATCTACCATTCTAGGTGAAACTTTTGATTTCCATGTACGTTCTTAAAAAACAGCCCTTCGAGCTTACCAAAAAACTTAGTAATATGCTATAGAATCCAACTTGCTCATTTTGAGGGAAGTTTTTCTTCACAAAGAAAAGTATGCAGATATTTCCAATGAGATAAACCAATGTAATCCCATGGAAATGGATATTGGAACATGGGAAGGTGATACTTGACAAGTTCTGTATGCCATTTAACTTGAAGGATAAATGGTGTAATATGAAGAAGAGTAATTACTGAAGCATGTACATACATGGATGAATTAATTATGTCTATCTTGTTCCCAATCTTCCTCTTTGGAGGAAAACTGCTTGGAATCTCATGTGTAATCTTAACATATCCTTCTAGCATTCTACTCAATTATACTAATACTTCCTTCTTAGTGTCACATTTTTCAACATTATTGGCTTTATGCCATCTAAGACTCTTATTTGCACCATTTCATAACACTCCTTGGTATCCTTTATTGCATTTATGAAGTTCTTTGTAAATAACAACACTTCTCTCTGGCCCTTATATTTAATTGACAACTAAATTATTTTTCTATCCTTTATAATGTCCTGAGTTCTTCTCAAGTGATTTATATCTCCATTGGGCATCCACAAACTACTTATATTTTACATTTTAGTCCTTTGGTTGACTTGGACTTGAGCATGCATTTTATTTATATGTTTGACAAAATGATTCTATATCATCACTCATTTGGACATGTTTAGTGAAAATCTATCATATCTAAAACACTTCTTAGATTATTTTGATGCATAAAATTCAATGATCACCGGTAGATCATGTGTGCTCTGGAATGAAAAAGATATATATAAGCATACCATACTGATATGTCGTAAGAGTTGTCAGGTAAAGAACTGTAAATGAAAACAGATTATCAACATTGTCTGTCAGAAGAGTTGTATCATGTATGTTTGTCTGTGTTTGAAGTTTCAACCACGTTATCTCCACTTATGCTAATGTTTATATCTACACGAATAATAGGTGTTTGGTATTGTTGCAAGTCTAGACTAGCTTGAATCTCCAAAGCTTCATATACGCAAGGCAGTTTTCTATGACATTCTATTATCACTTCGAATGTTTTGTAAGCAAGTAAAGACGTACTCGTGGTTTAAGTTAATTTGTGAGCTCAACAAGTTGACAATAATCAATATTTGTTTTGCATGAGGGAACAACTTGAGGCCACATTCAGAAGTAATAATGAGACAGTGATTCATCTTCCCTCTATTTTATGTTCAACAAAAGTTTCATTCCAATATCATAGGTCTAGCTATGTCAAAGTTTCCAACAAATGCATCTATGATTTGTTGGAAGTCACTAATAGATTCTGTGCTAGGTGGTGAAACCATCTAAGAGCTTCATCCCTGAATGAATCAGGGGAAGTTTGGTAATATTGACGCAAACACTAGAGATTCCCAAACAGGTAATGGGGCTTATAGTTCTATTTTGTTTGATTGAATTCGTAGGTTTCCAATTTTGAAGAATGGATCGCATCCCTTTCTGAGCTAATATTTTGTATTTTGTATTCAACATGTCTTGGTTGGGATACTGATCAATTTCTCACAAATATTAGTGAAGAAACTTTGATCATGTTGACTGTTAGAATGTAGGCCTTTACTTTCTTTTTATCCAAAGAAGTCTCCAATTGCTTTCATGTTTATGAATGTCATAAAAATTGTAAAATCCTACTTACACAACATCTTTACCTTTTATTCAGGGTGGGCTTGCACCTGGTGGTTTCAAATTTGATGCAAAACTGTAAGTACTCTGGAAGTCATAAACTTATACATTCCTCATTATGACCAACCACAAAATATTCATGCATTCAAGACATTCAAATGTTACCACTGTTACTACATGTTTAAGTGAACTACACTACACCACTTCCTGAATGGAAACCTGTCAAAAAAAAATTTGTTAATTCTACCACCAGGCGTCGCTTTTTTGACAGTGTTCCGACACTTTTGTTGAAGGTCCATCACCTTCAGCCGAAGGTCAAATGACACTTTTGTTGAAGCTCCGACACCTTTCCCGTTGAATATTCGATGCTTTCCGAAAAAACACCGATGGCTCTGCCATGCCTCCGACACTTCATCCTATCGGAAGGCTAACCCTTCAAGTTTAGGTGATTGTCGGATATTCAATGGTTTTTCCATGACTCTGACACTTCATCCCATCAGAAGGCCGACCCTTCAAGTGTCGGTAAGTGTTGGATATTCAACGGTTTTTGCAAGTTCTTACTGACACTTTGAAACAGATAACTGTCGAATATGCGACACCATGGTTGCGTCGGATCTTCGATCAGCATTGATAACACGTCGAATATTTGACAGTATGCCACCGACGACCAAAAAAGTGTGTGTGTCGAAGATGTGACAGAGAAGTGTTGAATTTCAGACATGCAAGGTGTCAGATTTTGGGCTCAATTTTTATTGTGCAGGAAGCATTAAAATGGAAGACATGCTATGTTTTGATTGCTTAACAAAAATGTATTAGGGGTCATAAGCTGATATACAAAGGTGAAATGCATTGGAAGTTCTATGTTAAAGTGAAATACATTGGGAGTCATAAGCTATGATGATTACAAAGAGAAGTGAAATTTCTTGAATAAGAGAGGAATGATGAAATCAAAATCCATCTTCAGTAATAATGTGATCATTCAAAAGTTGTACCAGTGAAAATACATTCATAAAGGTACCCTTGTAATTTCTCTCCAACATTTTCACCTCCACTCCAGCGTTATATTCAAAATCATGAAGCCTGAGAATAGAACCTGTTTTTCCTAAAGAATCCCTATTTTCTCTGCAAAACATTCCTTTATGAACTATTTAAGATTGAATTTACCAGAATGCACTTGAAAAAATGATTTGAATGTTGACAATTCCATCTGTCAACATACAAATTTCATTTCTATGGTAAATCGAAGACTGAAATATCCATAATCAAAGAGATACGTGGAGATTGAGTGCACAAATCATGGATAAGAGGACGTGTTCAAGCAAGAATCATCTAATAAAAGGTAAGTTCAAAACTATTGTTAATAAATTGGTTGAGTTAACGCTAAATCGACTTGCTAGAAAAACACTGTGAGAACAAAAATACTGTTTAAAAAATGCACAAAGTTGAAAACTAAAATAGAGACAGAGTATCAAAAACACATTGCAAGCTAGGAAAGGAAAATTTTATGATTAATATTTGCTTGAAAATTCCTTTTGCATAGATAGTACGAATATTTTTCTTGTTGAAGTTGGAAAAATGGTCTCTAGCTTTGAAGCAGAAAGATTTGATTAATCCATAATTCATAGAGATTGCTTGGAAATTTTTGAAAAAGAACAATGGATTCCTTTCTTTGAAACAATTGATGGACATTATGAAAAATTTGGTTTAGATTTTGCTTGTTAATTTGATAGTGAGAGGGCCACAGTGGGTAACCTCACCATCAGAATATCTGAAGATGTCATTGCACAAATCACGGAGTTATCTCAACAAGGATAAATATACTTTAAAACAAAATAGATCAAATACAAATCATGGACACCTTTTATACACAGATCCAGGGAAGCATTGTTGAATTGGAAAAAAGGAATACCAATAAGTTGGTTGATTCATCCATGGGATGAAATAGCCTATATCATTCAGAAATTTGTTACCTGTGAAGGAAGGTTCAGTGTTGTATATCTATATCACATCAAATTGCTGCAACATTTAAGAAATGATTTTGATATTAATATGGCTTACTTTATGTTGCAAATCATTTCTAAGATTACCAAGGTTGTTCATAAACAAGAGAAGAATATAGAAAAAATATTATACCATTATGGCTTCATCAAAATTATCACCACACATGAATTACAAAAATAGAACTTGTCATGGAAACAATTTGTAGTTGGAAATGGTTTTGAAACATCAAAACAGGAATTAAGGGTAGAAGAAATATTGATTATAACAGATAAAGAATGACAACATCAATAATCTGGAACCCCTCCACAAATCCCAATTGTTCTGGGGATATCAATGTCGACAAAAATTTCTTCAGACGATTAGAAATTACCTTCCTTACAATCTTATAAATCACATTACAAAGTACAATAGGTATGAACAGTCCATGAGAATTTTCATCCTCGCTCTTGTAAATTAGAGTTAGTAATGTGGCATTGAAAGCTGCCAGGATATATTGCAATATCCTGGACTCCCCCATAATTTTCCACACTTATCCCTTTACCACATCCCATAAATGATGGAAAGAATTCACAGTGAAACCATCAGGTCCCAAGGGTTTTCCATTGGCCATTTGTTCCACAACCTCTTCTACTTCCCCCATTAGGATTGACTTCATTAACAACTCATTTTTGGCATCGAATACTAGGGTAGGAATATGTTGAGTGATGCACTCGATTTCCTCTTATCTATTAGGGTTGGGATCCTCCAATATGTTTTGAAATAATTGAATCATTTCCCCTTCAATATTTTCTCTAGTTTCCACATGGTCCCTATATTCTTTCCTAAGCCGAAGGATTCGATTATGGGTGCAATGTTGAATCACAGATCAATGGAAAAATTTGGTGCTCATCTTCCCTTCCTCGATCCATTTAACCCTAGATTTTTGTTTCCATAGGATTTCTTCATGGTGTTCTCTTTATAAAATTTGGGATAAAACATTCGCTTCCTCCTCTTAAAGAATAGAGGAGAAACCCTCTCTCATCCCCTGCCTTTGTATTCCTTCAAGTCTCCCTTCTAGGTATATATTATCCTCAAATAGGTTACCAAACTCCTCCTTGTTCAATTTTATTATTTTTCCTTTGATATATTTAAATTTTTGTTGAAATTAATACATGCTCTGACCATCTTCTTTCCCTAACTCCTCCCACCACTAGTGCACCTTATTTCTAAAGTCGAGGTGGTTGAGACAAAAGTACTCAAACTGGGAAGGTTTCTTGAATTGAGATCCCAATTCGCTCCACCATAAGCAAACAGGCCAATGATCCTAACATTTCAAGAGAAATACCATGGATGAGATCTCACTTCCTAGATACAATACCGACTCTGAGATCAAACATTGATCCAAGCAAAAATCAATGTGCATATCTCCTCTTTGCTTAGTATTCCAAGTATAAATTTCCTCACTTGAAATAGTAACAACCAAGCACATATCCTCTATGTATTATCTGAAGATGAGACTCTCCCCTTCCAACCTTCTCCTTCCCCCCTTTTTCTCTTCCAGGGAGGTGATCATATTGAAATCCCCCCAACAGCTAGTGTCTTCCATTGACTTAGTGATGAGCCCGTCCTAGAGACTCAATGAAACCCCCCTTCTGCTGAGGGAAATGAGGTTCGAAGAAATTAATCAAAACCCCCTTGATGGTGGTTCCTACTACCTATAACTCTACTGATATGGATCTTTGAAATGCCATGAATCCCAAAAAAGAGACCTTTTTTAGATCCCACAAGATCCCAAGGCCCCCGACGACCCGAATTGCATCTATCCCTATTTCTTCACAACCCTGCCATGACTTCCTTCCTAACTCTAGAAGGTGTGATTCAGTTCATTTTGTTTCTTATAAGAACATTTCTATTCATTTTTTCTTCAAAATCCAATATTTTTTAGGGATATTCAAACCCCTCGTGTTCCAGGTTATAATCTTCATTGGAAAATGCTAGAAAAATTATAGACCTAAAGCATCCCTAATGGTAGGGTACTAACCTGATTCGACTAATATGATATCGGCCTCTGCAATATGGATCTAGTTTGATTTTCTTCACAATTTATTACCCATCTCTACATATTTCCTCTTATTGTACTTCAGGGATCCAATTGAGATCCCTAAAGGTTTTATTTCCCTAAGCTTTATAATTGCTTCTTTTATCAAGGAAATGTTCTTTTGGGGGACAGAACCCCTATCTTTTTCTACATAAGCATTCTTGATGCCCTCTAGGTCGATATCCCCTAGTTCTATATCCTCCCCTTCTTCTTTCATGTCCATCTCCTACTGGGGCACGACCTATTATTTTGTTATATTTTCCTTGGATATTATTTTTCATGACTAGGGTTTCCCCCCTACTCCACTGATGATTCCAGGGTTTCCTAATTCTCATATTGCTCCCCTATTACCACAAATTTATTAGTGACCATGGGTCATTTATTCATCTCTAGGGACTCCTTCCTTCTCCTTCTATGTTTATTTGACTGGACCCTCGATAAACCTTGGTTGTCCACCTCTTTGTTTTGCTTAGGTTGAAGAGGAGGGGAATTATGGGGACATTCTCTAAAAATGTTTCCATAGCATCACAGTGCCTGCACATGGAATGGATTTACTCAAAATCCAACGATTGTCTCCATTCATCATCTTCACAACTAAGGTTTATGGCTTCTGGAATGGATTTTGATAAGTCCATATAAACACGGATTCTAGCATATGTCCTATGCTTTTTTTCCTGCATATTCTAGCATATTCTAGCATAAACACAAATTCTAGCAGATTCTAGATTCTAGCATATGTCCCTAGGGTATTTCCTGGGTCCTCCAAAATTTCTAGATCCCAGTACTCCCCAGGTAGGGAGTCCAGTAGTATCCACATCGGTGAAATCCTCATATATTCTTTTCCTGGGTTAAATATCTCCTTCCATGGTCTGGGAAAGAGACTGAACGAGTAGAAAAATTAAGGGCTTCCATCCATCACCCAATTTATGTCCTCCAAGCTAATGAATAGTATAGTAAAAAAACCCTTCGATCCCAATTGCAAATCATAGTGCCCCCTTGGTTTCTATGTGGAGTTTATCCACCATACTAGGGATTTCTCTATGGGAAACATTCCCATAAATTTTCCTATCAACGCATGGTATTTCATGTAATAGATCTAGTCTCTTAACCTCTTGGATCTGATCTACAGTGTTGGGAGTAGATATGTCCTAGGAAACTAGTGCCCAGGTTGGTGACCTTAATGGTTTACCATATTTTTGTTTGATCCCTATCCTCCCATTTCATTCAACTTGATCCTAATTCTACCAATATGCACTCTTGTGTCTAGATCATCGAGTGGGGTTGTATCCACACCCCCGACACTCTCCTCCATGGATCACCATCAGCCTCCATTCTTCATTTTTTGTCATAGCCCTTAGTTCCAATCACCTCTTGCAAAAAACCATATATTGTTAACTAAATCAAACTGTCACCAAGCCTCCCTTTTTCATTTCATAACCTTTCAATTCTTTTCTTTTTCTTTTGATGTGTTTTCATTTGTTTTCTTTTGATCATTCTTTGGAGTACATTTCACTTTCCAATCCTTTAGTTAGCTAATGGATAAAAGGTACCAACCCTATATAACTTTTAGGCCCTATTTATGACACAACCTTAGCTTTGCTTCCAACCACCATCCATAGGTGTGACAAATTTTTTACAATAATGTCCTTTTAGGGGAAAGTATGCTTAACCTCATACTTGGAGGATTACCTACCCTTCCATTAATGAACAAATTACGAGAATGGGGAGCACTTATTCAAGTATAGAGGGTACACTTTCAGTGATTAGAATACCTATGCTCAAAACTCAACATCAATAGTTATTCGATAGGAAGCGATCGTACTTTGTATAGTTTTGTCTCGCACATTAGAATTGAGAAAATAGAGAAAAAAATGGAGTCCATCCTGAAAAGAGGTCACAAAGGGGTAGGTCCTCAAATTCAACAGTCATGTCCAAGTCAAAGTGAGTTTTGAAACAAATGGATGAAATTTATAATTGGAGTAAGGTATATATGGAACCAAGAGAGGGGTGATGGTCTATACATTACACAACCACTCAAATTCAACAAAAATATGTTTATGAGACTACCACTAATTCCACCTAAACCACACCAAGTAAATTTCCTTCTGACATTCAAAAAATAAATCACATGATCACCTATGCATGACAAAGTCTAGCATAAGTTAGTTCATCAATAAAAATCATAAAATCCATAAATATACCTCTGTTGTATACCTGATCTGAATTGCAACTGGTAAATGTCCACCTATTGACTATGGAGGGTGAGGAAGCTAAGATCTCAACTGCATAAGGATAAGCATGAAGGCCCACCGCACCATGGTCTAAAATGTATAATAATGGATTACATGAAGAGGTATAAATGATGAAAAAAGTACCACCTCTGATGCTCATGCACTATATTTTATTCAAGTACTAAAAATTGAGATAATCCTCAAATCCTCTTATACTAACTAATACAAAACAACATCCACTGTAAGGACTAGCTCAAGACTGAATTCTGCTCTGGAAAAATGAGATGCATGTCCCATTATGAAAAATATGAGAGAGATATGTATTAATAGGGTTGATTTCTCCCCTCCCTTGGACTATTGGTCTTCTATATTCTCAACATACAAAATATATTTTCTAATTAAAGCATGCCTCCAACTTTGTCTTTAAAATATTTAGTCCAAAATTCATATGTATTCCATAACCAATAAACCATGGATAAGTCAACTACTAAAAATCCACTTTATACATAATCAAATCCCTTTCTATTGGTTCTAGTCCCTTCTACAAAATATTATTGAAGGACTTTATATTTTTTTTAAGAGTAGAAAATTCATCCGGCCTTGCCTTTGTGACTTTCAGAGAAATTTATATGGCCAATATTTTTATCTTGATCACATTGTATATATCCTCCATTTTTTGGAACCAAAGGCTATGTTAGTTCATCACACCTTTGTATCACTAGATACAGTCAATCAAAACACAACAGTCGACTAGAAAAGTAGTCAACTGAAGGCTCAACTAATCGGTCGATTGAATAGATGACGAGGTCATGGACAGCGCAAATAAAGTACCAACTAATCTATGGGATGTTATGGATCATGTGGATACAATTATAACCAACGACCTCTATTTGTGGACTAGATCATCCTCACTTCAAGGGAGTTTGTTAGATTTGGAGACTAAGAATGACCCTATGGGTTGTATTGCTACATGTTGCAATTGATATTCAAGAATGCATTGTGATGTTTTGATCACAATGCATTATACTAAATTGTTGTAAACAATGTCTTTAGACACCACCCACCTTCTAGGAATATTTTAGTCCTTTTGTTATTCTTTCTTCTATGTATGATTGTTCAATTGGAAAGGGTTCCCCAACATGGTATCAAAGCTATCGGTTTTGACTTATCCTATTGTATGTGAATCATATTGATTCATATATAGGTTTGATAGACTCTAGGATAAATATTTATCAATAGATACCACTTCTTTTAATTTGGATCAGATCAATTTGAGATCAGAAGGATGGCTTCCAATAAAGAACATGTTATTATGAATGGGCATAACTATGCAACATGTGTGCCAGATATGGAAACTTTGTTGAAGATCAAGGGACTATGGAAATATAATAATGTTGCTATTTCATATTTGACTAATGACTAGGCTAAATTTGTCATTGACAAAAATAAGGATGAAGCTATTGGGGTCATTATGACCTACATTTCAAGGGATATTAACTTTCATACAAGTAGGATCGACTACCCTCATGTTGTTTGGAGTAAGCTAAATTCATTCTTTTATAAGGTTAAAGAAAGTCAAGTGATGCAAATAGAGAAAGATTGTATCTCTCTGTAACCCCATTTCTTTGAAAGGATTAAGGACAATTTGGCTCTCATCAAGGAGCTATAGTTGAAGTTGAAATTGGGAAAATGTGGTCAATTGTTTTCAAATAAGGATGGACAACTCATTGAATTGGTACTAATGAATATGTGGACATCTTATGATGTATTATTCTCTTCATTTTGTTCCAAATCAATGTCACACAAACAATATGGTAAGGATTTCATCTTTGATATATTTTGTGATTTTTTTTTATCGAGGATCAACAAAAATTGCTTGATGAAGGGATGCTTTGTAGAAAATGCCAATCTCACTTGATCTAAAGCAAGGTCAAGAAGAATTATAAATAATGTGGTCAAAAATATCATCGACTTGAATGTATAAACCAACCTACTAAAGGAAAGACCGATGAGTTGACATCAACGAAGAAGAATCAAAAGAAGAAAACCTATCACTATTGTGGAAAAGTGGGACATGTGGGGAAAGGCTACTGGAAGTGGACAAAAAACTTGGAAGAAAATGTCAATCATCTTGAAGAAGGCATGTCAACTATTCATTTGATCAACCAACCTACAGAAAAATACACCTTTTATATTAACACTTCCCAATCATTACATGCTTTTACCACTCAGATAGAATGTATAGTCGATTCTAGTTGCACTCATCACATGGCTAAGATTGCTACTATGTTCTCTTCATTAAGTGGAGATCCAAAAGAAAATATTTATGTAGCCGATGATTATGCTCTCTATTACACATAAATCTAATCACCATCATGTGTTGAGGTCTAAAAACATCACCAATTTCGCTCAATCCCCAAACTAAAGTTGGACATTGGCCCAGAACTCTGATTTACATATTTTAGTCTAGCACCACCTTTGCCCTTAACGCAAGAGGAATTACCCTCTTCAGTAATGCTCATTGTCTCTTGACAATAAGCGGTGCCATCACTTCTTGCCTTTAATCAAAGAGCGGTTCCACCCTGGTAACGCTATGTCTACATGGAAGAGAAGCGGTGCTCGAGTCAAAAAGTTAAAAAGAGAATATTCATGAAGCTTCTCGAAGGAAGACTTCGTGGCACTCTCATCCCTACTCATGTGGACCACCTGGACTCGATACCCCTCCTAGTAGGATCTCCCTTCCACCTCACCCACCATTTGCTCAACCATCCCTATCCTCCCAAGGCCTATAAAACCTGGCTCATACTCCATGGTTAAGAGAGAGAACATCTATGCTGGTGCATTGAGATTCTGGCCAAATCTAGGGTGAGCATAGAAGGAGAAAGTTGGATCTTTTGAGGACAAGGAGTGGCATGTGAAGGAGCATCACAAAACTAAGGCAATGGTTGTAGGATTCTTCTTCATTTTTAATGCAAAGTTGGTTCCTTTCCTATAAACTGTATTATGTTTTAATCATTATGTTTATTACTGGATTCCTTAATCACTAGTATAGAACTATAAATTATGTTATGGTACCTTTGATCTTGCTTGTCTATTTAATGTGTTTGTGCAGGCATATCTGTGGAGATTCATCACCATAGGAGACACTTACAACATACTGCTAAAAAGCCAAAGGATTCATTCCAGATGTCTACAAGTTCTAGGGGGAGTCTTCCATCCTTGTTTACTCATTTGTTCTAGATCTGAACCATTCAGACTAGAGGAACAACTCTTGTCTGCAAGATGTGTGATATTCCTAGCAACAAATATGGCGACTCCACTGGGAAGAACATTTCAGTACATTTTATCTTCCTTGGTTTGCAAACTCTTGTCTGAAAACCAAACTCCAACTCTGTTAGTGATCAAATCCACTAGGTTTTCTAGTGAGTGTTTGGCTCATTTTGACCAGATCTGCTCAAATCTGAGATACTATTTCTTTCTGTACCTAATTCTACTTTTAATTTTATGATTTGATGCCAACATTTCAGTACTTAACTCTCTTTGTTTCGCCATTTTCCTTGTTTTGACATCTACAACAGTCATCGCTCCTGCAAAGAGGACAAAAGGTGGTGCCACCGCCCTTACGTAATGAACATTAAGCGGTGCCACCGCTCTGTCATAGTGGACAAAAGGCTGTGTTGAGATGGTAACACTATGTCATCAATATTCATCAAGCGGTTCCAGGTAGGGTTTCCACACCCCTATGATTTCAAGACTTGGTTAATGTTGCTTTCTACTCTGTGTGTTTTTGGGCTTCATTTATCAGATCTAGATTGTTCAAGTTCAGAGCCTAAGAGTGGTAAAAGCTTGCTTTGCTTTGGTTCAAAGAGATAGGTTGTACCCATCAGTTTAGCTACTTGTATGCTTAGGTTTCAGTTTCAAAAGGAGTGCTTGGAAGTGAGTGTTGTTAAATCTCTTTTTCCATCTGATCAAACTAAAAAGAATCTTTTCTTTTTGGTTTTTTCTTTTCGTTCTTTTTGAGTTTATAAAAACCTGCTTTTTGCCTTTAGTTCAAAAAAGAAAATTCTTGAGATTTGAGCATAATTGTATTGAAAGACGAAACATTGGAGCCCTGACTAGCTTCATAAGCTTTCAGATATCCTTGTTCCTCTTCTCCTTTTTATGTTCTTTTCTCATCAAAAATATATCATAGGTATAAGACTATATCTTTTCATTTTTGTGAAGAATTTTGAAAATTGCTCAGGGTGCCATTTAGTGCTAGTATTTTTCTTTTCGGGAAAAGAGATCTCGCTTCATCTTTAATTTCAATGATCAGTTTAGAAGTGTGTTGTTTGTTTGCATTTTTGGAAAGAAAAGTTCAGTGTGTCTATGTGGGAAAAAAAAATTTGAAACATAATTGAAACACTCTCTCCTTCCCTTAAGTAGGTCATACTTTGAATGGTAAAGTGAAATATTTTTCACATTCATATTGCATGGTTTTACATTTCTGTATACACTTCATGCATTCACCTAACCGTTTAAGATAAAATTAACGGTAGCTATAGGTTAAAAAAATTTAGCAACTTGAGTGATAGGATAGAGACGTGTTATGGCGTCTTTAAACATAGGAGTTGTCAGTTATTGCCTGCACTGCATCCCGGGGACTGTGTGATTCTTCAACGTATTGTAGGTATATCAAACAACATTTCACGTACCTTTGAGTTATATCGAAAGGTACTTCACGTACTCGATTGTATATCGAAAGGCCCCTTTTGTATGGTTGTGCATTAGACATCACTAAAATGGATTTGAGCTCCCACGTACCTTGTGTATATCAAGATACCCTTCTAGGATTCCCTAAACCATCTAAGAAAAAACCTTTTGGTCATCTTGTCAATGCAATACACCAAGAACAGCACTCGAGGAGGCTACTACAAACATACCATCCAGGTAATCGGGTATTCAGGAAAGGGACTGTCCCAATCGTCCTTGTCATGTTTTACTGTTGGACCCTGCAATATATCGTAAGTTGCAAAGACTTGATAATCCTAGTGAGAAACTAGATTTTATCAACCCCCCTATCACCTAAGTCTTCTTGTGGCCCTTATCTTGTGTAGGAGAGTTTCATGTGTTTTTTTCTAGTTTTCAAAACCCTAGGTTAGGATTTTTAGTGACCAGCAATCTGGCGGAGTTTCCTTTGAGACAATCCAGAAGAGTGCAAGGCTTGCCACCTGACCTTCCTCCTATTACAGGAGAAATACCAATGGAATCCACTGACCAAGGAGCCGTAGTTTATTCTCATGTGCAAGAGAACCCAACTGTGGAAGTGGGGGGGAAATTCACTACATACAATAATCCCTTTGTCGAGCAGCCTCCTACGACTGATAGTGCTTTCCATCTTCCAATGGAAGGTCATGTTGGTTCATAAAATTGGGTTGATCACCCATCTGATGATACCAAGGGGATATAATATGGCCCTAATGATCCTTTTTGGAGAACCTCTATGGGTCAAGCAATTTCCAAATTTGGGATTACTAGACTGTCTTTTTTTAACCCTCTGATGAATGAGGAAATGTATACAAGGCTCCAACCAACTAGGGACCGTTTACAAAATTTTCAAGAATGCCATGCAAACATTATTTCTTCGCCTTATCATCATCAGGATCCTATGTCAGCTCTTTTACCCCGTCTTTTGGAATCAGTCCCTTCTGGATATTGTTCACTCTCAATGTCTCAAGCTACTCATAGTTTGTCGTCATTGGCTCAAGGATCATTAACTCCTAATCTAGGTCTACCCTCCAACCCTATCACTATGGTTCAAAATCTTGGGTCTTCTTCTGGTTCTCTTGTATCTTCTACCACTAGGGGGAAACCTCCAGTTCAAGTTGTATTAGTAGTTAGTGGAGTCACATCCAGTACAAGATAGAACCCTACTATAGGACAGTTAGTAGTTGTAGTTCCTTCCAAGATAACCAAAGTGATTACTCTTCCTTCTAGTATGGGACAACCCTCAAGGGTACATCTCGTCGTTAATCAACCTTCTTGGGAATATACTCACCTTGGAGGTCCACCTGGTGGAGGCCCTCCTTATGGCAGACCGCCACCCTCCGGACCACCTTTTAGGGGACTACCACCTTCTGGTGGACCACTTTCTAGTAGACCACTTTCTGGTAGACCACCTTCTGGGGGACCACCTCCTAGCAAACCACCTTCTGGTGGACCGCCTAGTGGAGGCCCACCTGACGGA
This sequence comes from Pseudotsuga menziesii, assembly GCA_001517045.1. NCBI lineage: Eukaryota > Viridiplantae > Streptophyta > Pinopsida > Pinales > Pinaceae > Pseudotsuga > Pseudotsuga menziesii. The sequence goes on from LPNX010628253.1 coordinate 110,959, forward strand.
GGACCACCTGGTAGGGGCCCACCTGGTGGAGGAACACCACCACCTGGAGGAAAACTTCCTCCTGGAGTCCTGCCCCCATCAAGTGGATCTTCAGGAGGATTGTCTGCAAACCCAAGCGCCCAACATCCAGTGTATCAATCGACCTATGGTACTATTGGTATACAAATTCCTTATCAATACTACCAGTACGTGCAACCTAATCGACAACTTCCTTTTTTGGAAAATTTGGACTTTCTTGATCTGTCCAAGTTGATTAATGATCCCATTCAGCATAACCCTTTGTAGCCTGCTATTCCAGTAAAGTTACCATCAGATATCCCGAAATTTGATGCGAAGCAGGGAGAAGATCCAAAAAACCATGGTATGACTTTCCATCTATGGTGTTCTTCCAACTCCTTGATGGATGACTCAGTCCATTTAAGGCTCTTCTAATGAAATTTGACTAGTATGGATGCAAAGTGGTACATTGAACTTCCACTACATTCATTTGTGGAATTTAACTCATTGGTGATAGTTTTTCTTACTCATTTCCAGCTTCCCATTCATTACAAAACGGGTACGAATCTTTTGACATCCCTTCGTAAAAATACCTCCACACATATTTCAGATCATATTCATGAGTGGAGAAGAAGGCAAAGAATTATTAAGGATCCTATTCCCAACCAGCTATTGGCATATTGGTTCACAAAATCCTTGTTGCCTCCCATTACCCGAGATGTGGCTATGGGTGGTGTTGTTACTAAAGAGCAGGATATCAGTCGCGCTTAGTATCTCGACTTGGTATATTCCCAGTCCAAAACTCTATATGACCTAATCCCTCAATATCCTCATCCCCACACTGATCCTACCAAGCCACCTGCAAAAACTCCTGTTGATGGGGTTGTCAGTTCAATCCAACCCTCGTCGACAACTAAGCCTTCCAAGCAACAGAGTACTTCTACTACTACTCCTTCTGGTCCTACATTTTCCACTAAGGTGAATTCCATTCAATCCATGCAAACACTTGGTAATAAGAAAAAATTAAAAGGAAAGAATAAAAAACCTAGAAACAGCAAGAGAATCCCAAGGCTACAGCCCCAAAGAAAGAAAATAAAGGGAAAAGGAAGGCTAAGTATCCCTGCTTATTTTGTGGTGGTGACCACTTCATGAAAGATGGCCCTCGTCGTGAAGAGGTTAGTAAAATTTTGAAGAATAACCCTACATTGGAAGTGCTTACCAACCCCTTTCCATCTCAACAGCAATTGATAGATCACATGTCCTCTCAAGGAACCTCTAATTCTATGGAAGAAATTAGAATGATGTCCTTGGAAACTATTAATTTGAGTACTCGTAGTTAGTCATATGACAAGTAGGTAGAGAAGAAGGGTGAAAATCCTTCTCCCGAGAAAACTCCTTCCACTAGTTCTCCTCCATCTTCGTATAATGGTCATCTCACAATCAAGAAACCTAATCTCGACTTGATTTTGCGCCCAAGCAAGGGTACCCTCAGGAAGTCTGTCTTTAATCCAAATGCTAGAATTGTGCAATTATACAAAGTTGTGGAAGATTTGGCTCAAGCACCTTGTGTGATGTCTACCCTTAAGGTACTCCAAAGTTGTCCAACGCAACGCAAAAACATGTTAACAACATTGGGTACATTAGACCCAGATAACACCATTCTAATTCTTTTTATTGTGGAGAATTATAAGTCCAGATTACCCCACCAACTCATGTTTCAAATCATGACCAAAGTTGTTGGGAGGAAGGTCCATAGGGCCGTTTTGGATGAGGGAGCTTCCACCTCGGTACTTTATGTGACTTGTTGGAGAGATATAGGTTCTCCTGAACTCACGAAGTCACCCACAACCTTGAAATATTTCGATGGACGAGGTTTCCAACCTCATGGTCTGTTACCATCCCTTTCAGTCAAGCTTGGGGGAAAGAATGTTTCCATTTAGGTGGAGGTATTCGATGGCCCGTTGGACTACAATATTCTATTGGGGAGAAACTGGTTCTATGCTATGACGGTTGTCACTTCAAAAGTATTTCAAACTCTCTAATTCCCTCACTTAGGAAAGATTGTGACCATCAATCAACTCGATTTCTACACACCAGATGTTGCCACCCCCACTAAAAATAACATCCCCTGCTAGGTCAATCCTCTTCACCTTATCAATCGATTGAGGTAGGTAAGCTGAAGGATTCCACCCTTATGAGAGTTTTCCCCTCAACCCCTCCTAGTATGGATGTGGCAACTGTAAATATAATTTCCATGAACAGCCACAGTCCTAGAGGCAAAGAGACTTTTGGGTCATCCTCTCTTAGCCCTTATGAAACATTTTATGATGTTATCCAGTATGCTTCTGATGTCCATTCCGATGATCTTCATCTGGTGGCTTCAGATCCTTACCGGTTGCCTTATTAGCTAGAACCCTCTCTCCCCACTCTAGGCTAGCTCTCCCTGAATTTTCCTTCAGATGAGTCCATTATGGAGATCATGAGTGCAGACAAATCTATATGGGAAGATCATCATCATCGATCCTATTTCCTTCCTAATGCCAATTTGGTAGACTTTGATCTTGTGTCTCTTATTAGTACTGATATTTTCACCAATCCTCAAACACTTGTTTTGTTGCAAGATACTGATTCCAAAGGAAATATTTGCAACATCACTCAAAAAACCCCTATTGACATATGAGTGAAGCTCGAAACTATTGAGCATGTTCACGTAGGCCATAACTTCTCAACAGAAGAAGCTGAAAGTTATAGAGCTCAATTCAAAGAGTTCTGTGATGTTTTTTCCTAGTCATACAAAGAAATGCCTAGGATTGATCTGTCCATTGTGGTACATGAGATCAAAACCTATCCCACGGCCAAACCAATCCGACAAAAACTACATCAAGTCCATCCTAGGAAGGTTGTGGCTAATAAAGCTGAAGTGGAGAAACTTCTGAAGGCAGGGTTTATTTATCCCATACCACTGACAGAATGGGTGTCTAATATTATCCTTGTGGCTAAGAAGCAAGGCACTATTAGGGTTTGTATCAATTTTTCAGACTTAAATAAGGCTTGTCCCAAGGACAATTTCCCTACTCCACACATCGATCAAATCATCAATAACTGTGTTGGGAGTGTCATCTTTTCTTTGGCATGGATGGATTTTCTGGCTACAATCAGATGGAGATTCTACTTGTCGATCAACATAAAACGACATTTATTTTCTCGTGGGGAACCTTTGCATATCGAAAGTTACCCTTTCGTCTAAAAAATGTCAGAGCTACATTCCAGCGTGCCATGTCCTATGCTTTTCACAATATTATGCACATAGTGGAGCCATATTTGGACGATCTCCCTATTCATTCACAGCAACAGGAGGACCACCCAGGGAACCTTAGATACATTTTCCTTAGGTGTCGTCATTATAATATTCAGCTTAATCCACACAAGTGTGTGTTCTGTGTTGAGACTGGACGTCTTCTTGGCTTCATGGTCTCTAAAGATGGCATCCAAATAGATCCTTTGAAAATTGTTTCTATTTTGGCCTTACCCACCGCAACAAATATCAGCGAACTCCAAAGTTTGCAAGGGAAGGAAAACTTTCTTCGTCGTTTCGTATGCAACTTGATAGAAAAAATGCATGGCTATATGCGTCTTCTAAAGAAGGACACTTCATTCTTTTGGGATGACCTATCCCAACAAGATTTTGATAATATGAAACATGCTTTGACACATTCACCAGTGTTGCACCCCCCAGATTATTCAAAAGACTTTCTATTGTATGTTACTACCTCCACTACCACCATTGGGATGGTTCTAGTGCAGGAAGATCCCAATGGAAAAGAACACGTGATATATTACCTGAGTAAGAGTATCCTTGACTCTGAAACCCATTACTCGTTTGTGGAGAAGCTAGGTTTAGCCAAAGTCATTGTTGTGCAAAAATTTCGTCACTACATACTACTACGCACCACAATTATACTCGTGGATCAAAACCCCATGTATTACATTCTGACTCGTTAGGTACTATGGGACAATTATTCTCGTTGGATCATCATCTTACAGGAATTCGATCTTGAGTTTGCTAAGGCTACTTCAAAGAATTCATTGGTTTTCACGAAGTTGATGTGTGACCTTCTATGTCCTATGATGGAAGTTGAGCCCATTGATTCATTTCTGAATGAATTCTTGTTCATGATCAGCACAACCGAACCATGGTATGGATATTTGATCATCTATCTCTAGACCTAGAGATTTCAGCCCAACATGTCCAATGACGATCATCGTCGTATCCGTCACCACACAAAGTACTATCTCATTTTAAATGATACATTTTATTGACATGGTATCAATTCCATTCTTCAACGATGCCTTACACATGAAGAGGCTGAACAAGTTTTAAACGATTGCCACTCTAGAGCATGTGGCGGTCATCTTTTTGGGATGGCGATAGCTCAGAAAATTCTTCGCGCTGGGTACTTTTGGCCCTCCATCTTCAAATATTGTCATGAGACAGTCAAGAAATACCCACCCCGTCAACACTTTTATCCTAAAAAGTGCACCCACACTGCTATTTTACACCCTGTCATTACAGCTGGCCCTTTTACCAAGTGGGGTATTGATTTCATGCATTGTAAGCCTACCTCGGTTGGGGGGCATGGTTACATCATCATAGTCATCGATTACTTTACAAAATGGGCTCAGGAAATTCCTACATATGTTGAGGATGGAAAAATTTCCGCTCTCTTTTTGTTCAATCACGTGACAGCTAGGTTTGGAGTCCCATAAGCTTTAGTCACTAAACACGAATCTCATTTCCGCAATCAGATGATGGCTGAATTGAGTGCTAAGCTGGGTTTTCACCATGAAAACTCAACTCCGTATTACCCATAGGCTAATGGTCAGGTTGAGGCTATTAACAAAGTTTTGAAAACTATGTTGCATAGGATGGTTGGAGATCACAAATCCAACTAGCATTTGACACTTTTTTTCAGCACTGTGGGCTTACTGGACTTCAGTCAAAATAGAAACTAGTTTCAGACCTTTTCAATTGGTTTGTGGACTAGAAGTTATCCTCCCTATCAAGTGTCAAATCCCGTCACTCAAACTTGCAATAGAACTTCTCCCGAACACTTTCGCCGAGGAAGAATAGTTTTTGTACTTAACAAACCTTGATGAAAATAGAAGAGATGTTGCCTTGGCTAACAAGGCACACAAAAAATGCATTAAGGCTCAGTATGATAAGTCTGTTCACCCTCGTGTCTTTAATGAAGGTGACCTGGTTCTGACTTACAATCAGAGACATGATAAGCTAGGGAAGAGAAATTTTGAATCTATGTGGTACGGTCCCTTTATCATCTGTAAAGTATTAGAGAAGGAGGCTTACGAGCTAGTACACTACGATGGGATACCTTTCGGGCAACCTCACAATGGGTTGTACCTAAAGAGGTACTATGATTGAAGTCATTTCTGTATGGTACCTTGTATATATGTATATTGATTGACTATTTAGTATGTTTTTTGGTTTTTCATAATGGTTTTGAGTCTTGTTGTCAGTACTGTTTATACCATGTTTTGGTTATGAAAATTGGATGCATTTTTACAGTTTTGTTGATGGGGCTTGCCGTCATACCCTGAATCTCACTTTAGCTACTCGGGTTTTGTATTTCCCACCACATGACCTAGTCAGTTCAGGGGCAGTTTGTATTGGTCCAGCTACCAACAACATCGTCGAGTATCAAGCAATGATAGGTTTGTTGACCGAGGCTGCATCTCGAGACATTCATGACTTGGTAGTATTCATGGACTCGCAGCTAGTGGTTTGTCTCTTTCGAAGAGTGTGTTTGTTAGAGAGGGCATTCAATTTAATCACTTATAGGCACATTCCTAGGTCTTATAATACGATTGTCGCTCACTGGCAAACTACATTTTAGACTGGTACATTGCCCACACATAACTTTTATAAATGAGACATGGTCCATTGTAAATTAAAATAAGCAGTAAAAGACGCATAAAAACTCATGTAAATATCATTTTTCCCATTTGAACACATTTAAAACTTGTAAATAACTCTGTGTGTATATATATATATATATATATATATATATATATATATAAGTGTTTTACAAAAAACATGGTCACAAGACCCTGACTGAAGCTCTGGCTTTCAGATATACAAAATATCAAAACTACTAAAGCTAGCTAGCTTTCATTCTATACATCATGTAGAAAATCCTAATGGTGCTCGTGATAGCACATGATAGCTCGACCTACCCTACAGAGCAAGCGACTGAAGTGGCCTAACACCCTAGCTGTGTGTCTCTGGTACCTCCTAGGGAGGTTATCTATAGCAGCATCTGGAATTTCCAATGTCAATAATTTGAGGTTTTCCTCCAACTCGGTTAACTCTTCATCTCCTCTGTGTACAAAGCAAGCCCCCATTCGCATGTCCATTGGAGATGAGCCTCCAGGTCATGCATCTCCTACATCTGCATGAAAAATTTAGGTCTTGTCATCATATATAAAAATCATAAAAACATAAAACATTAAAAAAAATCAGCATATTGAGCATTGTTTCTTACCAATATCACCCCAATGGGCGCTAGCTGGTAAAGGAAGATTCGGATCTCCTTGAAAGTCGGTTCCAACATAAGCGAAATCCTCGATCATGAGGATCTGGTCGTCTAGCCAACAGAAGAATGGATTCTTGTAATTGACCTTGGCTCCACCATCTCCCGTATAGGCCATGATCTCCACCCACTGCAGCATGCGGAGGTCTCGAGCTCTCAGCTCAGTAAAATCCACCTGTGGCCTCAGGAGAGGTACCCTATCGAAAAAGAAACAAGCCAGGTTAGTCCCATAACCGAACTGTTTCAGTTCTCCCTGCTGACACTTGGTCAGTTGATCCTTGAACACAGTTAACAATGCCTCCACCTAGTTAAACACTATGGGTTCCATGGCCTCCAGGGCATAAAGCATATGTTCCCAGGAAGCTTGAGGAGCCCCTTGGCTCCCAGTAACCCTCTACATAGTGAATAGCACAGTCTGAAGTGGAAAATCCATCACTTCCTTAATTAGGATCTTCTTCCCAGACATTTTTGTGCCTGGATAGCAATGACAAAGTATGATCTCTTTTGTGGTAATGTCTCTCCCTTGGGAGCATGTCAATGAAATGGTCGCTCCATGCCTGGATAATCAGGTGATAAAATAAATGTCTTCCACCTCCATAGTTAAAATGTGGGCCCCCACCTCAAAAAATTGTTGTTCCGGGTTCCACATCCGCAAAATGTACTCTAGTAATTTGACATATTATATCATATTAGGATCTTGGAATAATTTCAAAATCCCTCAAGCCCGTAGATCAGCTATGGAAGCTGAATTTTCCCCAGCATGGGAATCATCGTCCTCATGTTGTCGTTCTTTCCATACCACAATTTTTCCAAATATGACTTGTCAAAAAACATGAATTAAGTATTTAGACCCATAATCAATCAACAAAAATGCTTAAAAACTATTAATTTCGCCAGGCCATCCATTTTTGGGGCGTGGCCTGCGGCACCGCTTCTATCTCCACGGGCACCGCTTTTCCCGCAAGGGATAAGCACGTTACCTGGGAAACGAATTGTATCCTTGGGTAAAAAGCCCTAAAAAATCAATGAAAATTCTTGGAAAAAGAAAATTGCAACCATGAAAATTATGAGAATGGTCTTGGCTCTTACATGGTACTAACAAATCAGAAAATAGATGGGTAATGGCTTCGGAATCTCCAACTGAAAATTTGCATACAAATGCTCCAAATGGCTCTCCAAAAATTGGTAAATGGTAAATGAAATGTTTTACTATTTCATTGGACTTTTATATGATATTATTTAGGGTTTTTTATATAATTTTAATATGTTTTAATTGTTTTATTAAAAAATTTCCTTTTCTATAGTTATAAAAGTCAATTTTTAAATATTTTTTGGGAAACTAATAGTCTTTTTTTAAAACATTTTTGCAGGGATTAAGTTGAATAGTATTGACTATGGGTATGTTCATTTTTGGATTTTTCATACTTCCATAAAATGGAAAAATTCATCGAGCACTAATTTCGACATTTTGGTGGTGCTCCCTAAACCTAGTACCAAAGTTCTGAGTCGTTTTCACTTCTTTTCAGGCTCGTTAAATTCACTCATCACGAAAATAAACCCTAATGGAGTCTTCTTTAAACTCTTTCTGGACTCCTTAGATGTGCAAATATTGTCGAGTGAACTTGTCTTCTTCACACTCGTAAACATACTTCAAGAGTCATCTTTCCGACGGTAGTTTACCCCTTTTCGGTTCGGATTGACTAGTTACGAAAAAGGAGCGCTCTAACCAATCATGACTGGAAGAGTTCTCTCGGGTATTATTTTATACTTTTTCGAGCCCTAGAGACTAAATCATACAAAAAAGGACCCTTTGGAGTCTTCTTTTGTCTTCGTTCAAACTCTCTAAACATGAACGATACCGAGTTAACTTTCAATGTACTCATTAAACTAAACACTGAGAGACCCTGTTTTGGGATAGAACCCCTCCTTTCTTAGGTTTGTGAAATATATGAGGATGGACTTATCCCTCAGATAAGCTACAATGAGTGTTTGTTACCCTCTTTGGACTCGTAAAAATGAAAAGAGGAACTCATCAATCATGATGGAGAAATTAACGGAAGGGAACCATTTCATTTTGCAAATAAATGGCAATTAATAGTCACCTTTGAACATGGCACTTGTCTGCATTTCATTTAGTCAATTGGTTATTCAGCTTGCTTCCAAGTCGATCCACTTTCATGAGTCATGTCACTCCTTTGATTCTTTCAAAGAATGCATTGTTTACTGTAGCATTATGTCGTGATATCTGCCTGTTCTAAGTCAATGCTGCCAAGTCCTTGGTCATGCCATCCAATGTTCAAAGGTAAATTGAAAGCTTACCTCTGTAGTCAAAACAGCCTTTGTATCAATACCTTTTGAATCAGTCCTATGGTTACATCATACTCAAAATTCCAGAACTTTGTTCCAAGTTTCATGTCGTCGATGTGGGATTCATCATGGCCCTCCTTCGATGAGACTATTCCTATTGACATCAGATCATCATCCAAGAATTAGTCTTAGAAACAAAAAGATAGTACCTTGAGATCTGTATCCATCAATGAAAGATTCTCTCGCTCTCGACATACGTTCACATCATTGACCTTTGATCAAAAGATTTGACTGAGTGTTCGACATCAGATCATCTATTCACACTCAAGACATTGTACTAGGGTACCTTAGGAATCATTGACATCAATGATGATCTCCCTTGCACTTGTTAACGGTTCTCATCATTGACTGGTAATCAAAAGGTTTCTACCATGTTCGACATCAAGGCATTATAATCACATGGATAGAATCATAGTTTGTGGAAGATGAGACGAAGACCCTGGGTATCTTTAAAGCGTTCATTGCTTTCCCCAAGTTGCGATGGAGTATATTGTATGAGTCCTAGAATGAATCCACATTTGTATGGTCATGGTTATGCTCAAATTTGCATCCATTTGACATAGATCTACATTGTATGTATGGTAGTTATGTCCAAGTTTGATTCTATTTCACATGGATCTATGTTGTATTCTAGTATCCATGTTTATTCATCCCTCTCGTGGATCTACCTTGTATTGGTCTGCAGCCATGATGAGGAGACATTTTGAATATGAATCAAAAGTATCAATTTTGCAAAATCCTGGTTGATGATGATCTCTGATCAATCAATTTCTTGCCTCGAAGTGATAAATTTCTCTCCCAAATTTCTCACCTATTGTATCCCTCTAGCCTCATGCTTTGGGGGGCATTCTATTACACATAAATCTCGTCACCATCATGTGTTGAGGTCTAAAAACATCAGCAATTTCCCTCAATCCCCAAACTGAAGTTGGACATTGGCCTAGAACTCTGATTTACATATTTTAGTCCAACAATGCCTTTGCCCTTAATGCAATAGGAGTTACCCTCTTCAATAATGCTCATTGTCTCTTGACAATAATTGGTGCCACCGCTTCCTACCTTTAATCAAAGAGCGGTTCCACCCTAGTACCGCTCTGTCTGCATGGAAGAGAAGCAGTGCTCAAGTCAAAAAGTCAAAAAGAGAAGATTCATGAAGCTTCTCGAAGGAAGACTTCGTGGCACCCTCATCCCTACTCCTTTGGACCACCTGGACTCGATACCCCCCCTAGTAGGATCTCCCTTCCACCTCACCCACTATTTTCTCAACCATCCCTATCCTCCCAAGGCCTATAAAACCTGGCTCTTACTCCATGGTTGAGAGAGAGGAAATTTAAGCTACTGCATGGAGATTCTAGCCAAATCTAGGGTGATCATAGAAGGAGAAAGTTGGAGCTTTTGAGGACAAGGAGTGGCATGTGAAGGAGCATCAAAACAATAAGGCAATGGTTGTAAGATTTCTTCTTCATTTTTATGCAAAGTTGGTTCCTTTTACATAAACCATATTATGTTTTAATCATTCTCTTTATTACTGGATTCCTTAGTCACTAGTATAGAATTGTGGATTATGTTCTTGTACCTTTGATCTTTCTTGTCTATTTGATGTGTTTGTGCAGGTACATTCGTGGAGATTCATCACCATAAGAGACACTTACATCATACTACTAAACAGCCAAAGGATTCATTCCATATGTCTACAATTTCTAGGGGAAGTCTTTCATTCTTGTTTACTCAATTGTTCTAGATCTAAACCATTCAGACTAGAGGAACAACTCTTGTCCACAAGAGGTGCGATATTCCTAGAAACACTCTCATGGTTGTTGGAAGTGGCAATGTTGAATGTTGGATTGGTTAAATTTCTAATGTATCACGCACATAGATTGAGCGCAAATTCGTTGTCGATTGCACAACTTACACAGACTAAGAAGATTATTGAGTTTTGGTCAGATCACTTTATTATAAAGGTTCTGAGACTTGGGGTGGTGATTTTTTGTATAGTATATTTATATCCCAAAGATAGACTTACAATCTTTGTGACTCTCCTAGGAATTATTTCCAACTGACTTAACCAACTACACTCTTTGCTCAAACCGATGACAAAATTTTAATTTGGCATGAATGACTTGGACATATGAACTATCAAAGTTTGAAGATGATGATAACAAATAATATGGTTATTGGTATCCCAAATATTGTTCCACCTTATCAAGTTTGTAGAGGATCTATACTTGGAAAGAATCATTAGGCACCTTTTGATTTTAGTAAATCTTAGTGAGTGCATGACGGAATGTTAGATTTTTATCATTTAGTCAATATTATATTAGGATCTTATCTGAGAGAATCACATGCATAGCAATAATCATAAGAGACAAGAGACACAAAGAGTTTTCCTTGGGGAAACCATAAAGGAGTAAACCCCTCAACTTCCCTAGAGATAGAATGAGCACCAATGGAAAAAGTAAAACCCAAAAATAGAAATATTATCTCCGACAGTTGTTCTCTCTCTCATTTGTGCAAGCTCCTCTTCTCTCACTGTAACATCCCCAAAAATTCACAAAAATTTAAATTTTTTCTCTGTGATATCAAATGCGAAATCGTATTCAAAATGCTAGTTTAATGATTAACTTTAGTCTAGTTAACAACTAGTTTATAAAGACAATATATAAAGAGAAACTTAGGAGTTAATACTCTTTGGTTAACTGTAACTAAATGGCTACAAAATTTACTTACTAACTTAATAATTCACATGCCACTACCGTACTAAATCTGTATTGATTTTCGGTCTTGAATAAGATGTTGATCAAAGTTAAAGAGTTTCAAATTGTTGAAATCAGATCGTTTGTCTGTTTGTAAGAATGTGTATGTTTATGATGGTTGTTTTTATTTTCTTACTGAAGGGGGCTTGAGGTTATCCCGAGGCTTACTTAGATTTTTCAAAGCTAACGTAGATCTGACACTTGTACAGGACTTACAGGTAAAACATTTACTTCCAAGTTTACGGTATAAGAGAATTTAAGGCTCAAAAGACTAAACGAGTAAGTTAGGAAATTTCTTCAAACTTTTGACTCAAGCTTCAACTACTAAGGTGTCGCTAAATAATGTCTAAAAACATCGAGGCGTAAGAATTCCTAGGCCTATAGTAAGGAATATTTATCAAACATGAGTTTATTTGTTGTGGTACTAGAAGCCTGAATACATTACTATTGTGTTATAACTATGGTCTTTAACCATGTTAAACCTAGAACTTCCTAAGCCCTAATGTTATCATTATTAATTTTGCACTAGAACTTACTGCAAAAATGAAAAAACTAACCTAGGCATATATATTCGATGCATTCCATATAAACTAACCTAGGCATAACAATTAACATTTTTATAAATGCTGCTAGTAACTAACTACCAATATACAATACAATCCTAAGCATATAGCCAATGCATAAAATAATACTATCCTAAGCATATAACCAATGCATAAAATAATACTATAACCTAGCTCGAAGCTCCAACATACCAAAATATGATTTGTTTACTTCTTTTTACAAAGGTAATAGTATTATTATTGTTTGTTTTAAAAAATATAAAATTTTACAACTACCATGTGTCGTAGGGTTATGAACGGGTTAAACTATATCAACATACAAAGAATTTCCAGGTTAGTGGAAACCACGTGTTGGTTTCTTGTTATATGAAGGGATTTGGCATTAAACCCTATGAACTTAAATTCAAGTTACCCTAAACACATTTTTAGCTTCCACATTTTGTTGTTTTTGGGAAGGAGGAAGAGGCCAACAGGCCCTCGGCCTTCTAGGGTCTCTGCAAGAATTATCGTTCTTGTCTTGGCCATGACATTAGCACGTTGGTGTTTTGGTTATTCACTACTATTGTTTCCTTCAACCTCGGTCGTGGCATTAGCAGGCTCACTGCTCTTGTTCTTTGAGATTATTCTTTCCTTAAGACTCGGCCATGGCATTAGTAGGCTCACTGCTCTGGTTCTTTGATATTATTGTTTCTTTGAACTCCAAGCTAAGACTGGTAAGTCGTAATGAATCCTTTATATATTTTTGTTCTCTTTTATTTATGCCTAAACTATTTATTAAACAGTCTTAATCGGTTGCTCGCTTGCTGGTAGGTGAAGAACACAGTTGAAGGTTTGAAGGCAAAGAGTTGAAGCTGAAGGTTGTGAGTGTTAATGGTTCAAGTAAGCCTCGGTCCTACCCCTGAGGTACCCTTCATCGTTGGTGTGTGTGTCATAAGATGTCAAATGGTTCCTGTAGAATGTTACTATGGTGTTTAACTTTTACTTGTGGTCAAATGTTGATTGTTTTTGGCAAAATGGTAGAGGCTGTATGGTCGTTTTTAGTGATAACCCTTCAGGTTTCACAAATGAGCTATGGCTCTTGTAATAAATGGTTTTGGGTTAACGTAAAACTTTTCTAGGGTTTTTGCATTTGTTTTGCATACTGTGATTAAGTTATGTGGAAGCTTTCGGCCATTGTAACTCTTTCGTGGCTTCAAAACTGTTAAGGTATTTTGGTTTTAAGCATTGATCTAAGTGGGGACTGTATTGGTTAAGTTCTAAATAATTTGAAGACTATGTTTATAAATATTGTGTTTCTAAGAGGCAGAGCTTACGACCGTAATGTAAATATTTATTGGTATTTGTTTTCCTTTTGTAAATTTTGGTTGTATAATGCATTACGTTTGGTAAACAATAGATTTCTGTTAAGATGGCATTTGGTGGAAACTTCTTCTATGGTAGCGAATTGGTTAAACCATTGGCAAAGTTAGTTGTTTGAGATTCTTATTTGTGCAAACTCTTTGGTAAAAGATTAACTTAGGGTTTGGTATTATTAGACAATTTTGATATTTAAGTTAAAATGGTTATCTTCTATCTTTATAAAAGGGTTCTATAAATGGTTAAGAAGGTTTACAATTGAGAGTAGGGTTTAAAAGAACATTTTACCATTAATAATAATGGAGTTATACTAGTTATTGTATAGATTGGTTTACTAGGTTTTTAATTCTTGCACTGTATTACGAAAAGAGTAATATATTTATAATTTAGGTTTTATGGTAATGGGATAATGAATAGTTTTCCTTTTAAAATGGAGAAGCTAGAAGCTATCCTATTTCATAAATAGGTTCTATTATGGATAAGAAAGTTTATATTTAAAAGAATAGGGTTTAGAAACACAGTCTTCAATGTTAATAATAGTATTATTGTTATACTGAAAGTTTACACTTTGTTTCCTAGGTACTTAAGGTACTATAATACAATAGGTATTATAATTTTAGTCTATTGATTGTTCATCATGAACTTACAGTGTTAGATGATTTCAAAGAAGGGTTGGAGGTTTAACTATGCATTATTTACTATAATATATCTAGAATACTTGTTTATAAATTAGGTATTTAGCATTAGTAAGATGAATGGTTTTTCTTTACTAAGTGTAAATAAATAGTTTTTATTTCAGTAATTATTTATTGTGTTATACTATTCACAGTTTAATGGTTGTGTGACAAAAGCTTACTATAATGGACTCTATGTAAACTATTAAATTCGATAACAATTTCAGATCATTTTATCCATGTATAATCATTCTTATTTACCTCTAAACAAACCTTCTATACTAGATTACTTCATCATAAGATGAGTAAAAAAATGCAGAAAGGAATTTTACTAATTAACCAATCATTTCTAATTTTAGGCTCACCTATTTTGTTAAACATATACAAGTAAACTTTCCTAAATAAAATGTCGATTTAAACAGTCTATTTGCAAATGCAAAGTATCTAATTAATAATAGTAAAACTAATCATGACTACTTTCATTCCGCAAATTTTTCTTGCATAAAGATAAATAAGATAACACAATGGAACCTGATAATTTGTAGAAGAGACAAATAGCCCAAGGATCTCATTCCACCCAACCTTTTCCTGAAGATAGCTCAAATTCTTGTCTTAGGACCCCCGAGCCTGTCCACTGATCCACACGGATGAAAGTATTGTGTGAATAAATGGGATAAAATACCCCCACAACTCAACATAAGTACTTAACAGCAGTACTTCTGTCCTCATCAGTAAAGAACTCAGCTATCAAGTTGCACTAGTTCTTAATGCAGTCTTAACACTCAAACCACTTCTAACTTTCCCCTCATCAAATCTATTGTGCTCCTTTCTCAACTTCATAAATTTCACAAGGTAATGATTGAACAGCCTCTTGTTGAATTCGATGGATAGATATATGCATGCCTACGTATTTTTGGTCATTTTTTCAATTTAATGAGCCACCTGCTCAGTTCCACTTTCTTGGGGAACATGACCACAAAATTAGGGAATTTGCCCCCTACAACAGCTGGAAGTGATTGAGGATGTTGTCATGTGTCAGTTTTCTCTCACCCCAGTTTATTCCTCCTGGCGGGTCAGTGGACACTCATTCAACAACCTCCTTAGGCTATTTGTCTCATCTTTTATTTATTAAATAATAAAATATTCAACATAATTAATTACAGTCATCCTTGACCCCACTTGGTCAATAATCATAAACTTTACAATAAAAGTAAAATATATTGTTTTATTAAACATAAAATGTTATCGGAATTGGGGTACGTGACACTCACTCATGCGCTACAGTTGAGTGAGTGTGTGTTTCAAATAGAGAGTCTCACTCTCTATTTATACTATTTTTACACTTGACAATTACTTACCATGGCCGACCTCACTAGGAGAGTCTAATAACCCTAGTACCCCTCAATTGTGGGGACTTTTTCCCTGACTTACAAAGGAGGGTTAACCTATATGATTTTACATGACTTGATTACATTAATGATTCTCCCAATAGGAACATCGGGGTACAAATAAATATAGTATATAAAATATACAAGTGAATACATTCCGAAGTTACAAACACATCAACACTCCCTCTTAACTAGGAAGGTATTCTCTTGACACAATTCATCAGCACAAGTCTTCATCACTAGATCATTCATCAAAGATGGATCATCATCAAATTTGGATCATCATTGGATCATCATCATCATTGGATCATCAACATCACTAGATCATCATCAAAGCTGGATCATCATCATCATCACTGCTCCCTCTATCTCGAGAAAATGGTGTTATCTCTCAATTATTATCGTCATATGAATTTCTATAGAGCCGGCCCTTTTTCATGTTGGTTGTAGGCCTATCCTCCATGTAGGTCTTCATCAACAGAGCCAACCCTTATTCAGGTTGGATGTACTGCCTTGCCCTTGCAAGGACTTCCCCTACAGATCTAGCCCTTTTTCATGTTGGATGCCACCTTTCCTCTACAAGGATTTCCCCTACAGAGCTAGCCCTTTTTCATGCTGGATGAAACACCTTGCCTCTGCAAGGATTTCCACTATAGATCCAGCTCTTTTTCATGTTGGATGTAGTACATTGCCTCTGCAAGGATTTCCACTACAGAGCCAGCCCTTTTTCATGTTGGATGCAACACCTTGCCTCTACAAGGATTTCCACTATAGAGCCAGCCCTTTTTCATGTTGGAACCTTCCCTCTGCAAGGATTTCCACTATAGAGCCAGCCCTTTTTCATGTTGGATGCAATACCTTGCCTCTGCAAGGATTTCCACTACAGAGCCAGCCCTTTTTCATGATGGATGCAGTACCTTGCCTCTGCAAATATTTCCACTACAGAGCTAGCCCTTTTTCATGTTGGATGTAGTACCTTGCCTATGCAAGTATTTCCACTACAGAGCCAACCCTTTTTCATGTTGGATGTAGTACCTTGCCTCTGTAAGGATTTCCACTACAGAGCCAGCCCTTTTTCATGTCAGATGTAGTACTCAGCACTTACATCTGACCATGGGAGGAACCAATCCTACCACCATGTCAGAAAGGCACAACACTTATATCTGACCATGGGAGGAACCAATCCTACCACCATGTCAGAAAGGCACATCACTTATATATGACCATGGGAGGAACCAATCCTACCACCATGTCAGAAAGGCTCATGGACTCATCACTCCCCCTTGGAAGGAACCTCGATCTGGAGAACACCAAGCTTCTCCTTGAAGTACTCAAACTTCACTCTAGCTAATGGCTTGGTCAACACATCAGCTATACTTTTGTCCATCGCAACATATTGGAGCTTCACTACTCCTCTCTGCACCATATCCCTGATATAGTGATATTTGATCTCGATATGCTTCGACTTGTCATGGAACATCGGGTTTTGTGACAACTTCACACAACTCTAGTTGTCACAATATATACAAGTAGCATCCAACTGGAGATCAAACAAATCATACAGTAGCTTCCTCGACCACACTGCCTCACAACTAGCCAAACAAGTTGCAACATACTCTACTTTGGTTGTACTCAGTGCCACGTAGGACTGCTTCCTTCTAAACCAAGAGATCACACCTGATCCCATATTGAAGTAGCACCCCGAAGCGCTCTTCCTATCAATGGCACTTCCTGCCCAATCTGAATCCACATAACCCTCCAGGTTAATCTTCTAATTCACCTCATACTTGAGCCCATAGTCAACTGTACCCTTCAGGTACCTCAGAATATGCTTTGCAACAATCAAGTGAACATGTCCAGGATCCATCAAGAACTAGCTCAATGTGTTCATAAAAAATCAAATATCTTGTCTCATATTCATCAAGTACATCAAGGACCCAATCATTTAACGATACATCGTAGCATCAACCGACTCTGATGAAGCATCACTCAATAGATCCAGGTTCGATGCCATGGGTGTGGTCATGGCCTTGCAGTCCATCATCTCAAACCTCTTTGGGATCTCTACTACATACTTCCCTTGTCCTAGGGAGATTCCATATGCATTCTACCACACCTCCATGCCTAGAAAGTAGTGCATCATACCCAAGTCTTTATCTCAAACTCAGCAGCAAGTCTCCTTCTTGCATCACTAATGAGTTCATCTTTTCCTGTTAAGGAACAGGTCATATAACAAGAGCATCATTGGTCTTCCATCTTCAACCTTGAAGTAAAGGTTGGAATCTGCTTTACTCTCAGTAAATCCAAGATCCATCAGTAATCTGTCCATTTGGTCATACCATGTCGAACCTCAAGATCTTCTGCAATCACTCCCTCTGAAGTGAAGCATCATTCTCCCTCTGTCTTTCATACTCTATGTATTGAAATATTATGTGCTGGAGTGACAAGTAGCTTCCTCTACTACTAATATTCTATGTATACATCTAGGGTCACTAGATACCAAGATCCTGAACCTTTTCAAAATTTCTTCTCACACCCATCCGTGAGCTTGTCATCCTCTATAGGCTTTCATCTTCAACCTTGCAACAAAGGTTAAGATCTTCATCACTCTAGGTGATCTTCAAGCTCCTCATGTATGTTTATCCCATGGGTGCCTTCTGAGCTCATACAAGGCCTTCTTTAATTTTCACACATGAGTCTACGTGTCATGTGTCTCAACTCCCAGTGGCTGCAAATGTCTCTTCGTAGTCTATGCCTTCTTTTTGTGAGAAGCCTCGTGCTACAAATATTGCCTTGTATCCCACAATGTTGCCATCTATTTCATGTTGGATCTTGTAGATCCATATGAAAGATACTACAGACTTCCCTTCAGGTCTCGATACCGCATCCTAGACATCATTCTTCTCGAACTGGTGCACTCCTTCCCTTTCTTCTTGGCTATTTCTTCATAGCTGGAAGGTCCTGCATCAATGATGTCACTCAATAGTGTCACATAACTGCAATGTGTCTGATACCTCTTCTTTCTATGAAAGTATCATCATATTATTCTTCATCTTGGATTATTTCTTGAACTTTTGTCACTTATTCTTTGGAACAAGTCTCGTCCTTCTTTTCTTGTAGGCGATTGTACGCGATCTTTCCTACAAGTCAAATGCACCAGTCGTATGGTTAGAAACATTTCATAAGGCATATTCATAATGGAAAATTCTTATGCATAATGATATAATCATTCAACTATTTTATCCAATACAACATTCATCCATATCTCACGGAAACTTTCTAGATGCCTTCCATCTCTACCATGACATCATTGATATTGTGCACTAATCCAATATGTCAGCAAATAGGTTTCATTCTATATAAGTAGCAATGGAGAGTTGTATAGAACCATGAGCTACTTACCCATCACATGTATATTAGCAATATAATGTCATTAATGCAAACATTTAGCATTCATAACACATCAACTGAATATAAACAAATGCATAACCAAATAATGAAAATGAATACTTATCTTTATTCGTTTCATGGGTAGACTCCTTCTTGAGCCTTCAGCTTCATCTTCTTCTTCATTCATCATTTCTTATCCAAATGCTAAGATGGATAAGATGTTCTTCAAGTATCGATTCCTTCATATTGCTCATCGCTTGAGGGATCTTCTTTGAATCATGAGAGCTTGATCTTCAATTGCTCCCATATTCTCTTCTCTTATTATGAGTCGAGCTTCTTCTTGTGTACACTCTTCCCAGAGTCTGTTGAAAGAAATCACTTCCTTCTAGCACACATTCCTCAAATGAATGAATCCCATGATATTGAGAGGCCATTCAAGGTGGTTATAACAATATCTTCTTCTTCTTCTTCTTATTCTTCTTCTTCTTCTTCTTCTTCTTCTACTGCTTCAAGTTGTTCTTTGATTTGAGAGACCCTTGTAAAGTATGACTGTATGGTCTCTGCATTCTGGATCTTTACATTCTTCAACTAGTTTCTCGAAGTCATATTCTGATTTATATTCTTCCCTTCAAATAGCTTGGTAAAGGAATCAAACATCTCTTTAGGTGTCTTTAGGGAATACACATATGGTATAAGTTGATCCTTGATAGAATCAACAATGATCCTCTTGGCCTTGACCAAGTTCTTCTTGTGTAAGGCCTTAGCCTCATCTCCCTCTTGAACTGGAACCTCTCCACTTATGCAGGTGTCCAATTCATTTTCTTCAAGAACTAGTGAAATCCTATACTTCCATGCTCGGAAGTTTTCAGTTTCACCAAGATTTTCATCAAGTTGGTGTGATAGGTCATTTTGAAATGAGAACCTTAAATGTAAATAGTAAAAGATTAGATCTTACCGATTTGAGGTGTCCATCTTGGTTTTGGATCTGCTCTAGGGTTTGTCAGAGAAACCATAATTTTCAAAACTTGGAATATTTCAGATCTGATTGGATAGAAATATGTGCCTCCTGAAGTTGAGCTGAGCAGCATACTCATTTTCGCAAAACTATGATCAGAACTGCAAAACCTTTGATGCCCTAGTTTTCTTTAATTTCTTCTACATAATTCACCGATATTGTTTCTACAATGTATCCAAACTTACTAATCCTCTATGTCTAAAAATTTGCACTAAGGTATCCTCCTCTGTAATCTTTCCAACACCTTAGTTTTGAGCAGAATTGGTTTAACCAATTGGGACTTATGAGAGTTTTTCCAAGGTGACTTATTTCAGGACTGTTCAGCATAGCAAACTTGTACAGACTTACACGTGTCACTGTTTCACCTTCGGGTTCTGAAAATTTTACCACAGAAAGTACATTCTGTGCCCTATCTGGAACATCTTAATAAATTTCATTTGGTCCTTCATAGCCCGAGATATATCAATTGTCCCTAGGTGTCATGTTTAGGGATGAATCCTGGGAGAGGTTGGAACCCTAACTTGGAGGAATCATATCTCCCAGAATACTATGCATATGAGGCTGAAAATTTTACACAAAGTACATCAGGGATTTATATTTGTCCTATAAATTTTTTATCTCCTAATCCTTCTCCAATCTCGAGATATAGATAATTCACCAAAAATGACTAGTTTTAGTCTTTTAGGGTTTTCTGGTCCGAGGTCAAATTAGGGTTTGAATTTCCTGAAGTTTTACCCAACCAAAAATTTTGATCTTGGTATCTATATTTAGATTTTGAGGAGGAGATAAATCCTATGCTAGGATCACTCAAAAATTCCTCTTCTGTGAACAGACCTAATTTCCCGCAGTAGTGACAGCTCAAAAACTAAAAATGCCCGTAATCAAATTCTGCTTCGACAAAAGGATGCACCCTTCATTAGAGAGCTATCCTAGCCTCCTTTTGCTGATGATCTGTGGAGAGAGACCCAAAAAGTAAGAAGCCCTAGCTTCTGTGGCTGCACAGTGTCTTCTTCTCAGGTTAGCTCTGATACCATGTTAGATTTTTATCATTTAGTCAATATAATCTTAGGATATTGTCTAAGAGAATATCATGCACAACAATAATCACAAGAGACAAGATACACAAAGAGTTTTCCTCGGGGAAACCATAAAGGAGAAAACCCCGCAACTTCCTCAGAGATAGAATGAACACCAATGGAAAAAGTAAAACCCAAAGATTAAAAGATGATCTCTGATAGTTGTTCTCTCTCTCACTTGTGCGAGCTCCTCTTCTCTCACTCATGCACTACAGTTGAGTGAGTGTGTGTTTCAAATAGAGAGTCTCACTCTCTATTTATAATAGTTTTCCACTTGAAAATTACTTACCAAGGCCTACCTCACTAGGAGAATCTAATAACCCTAGTACCCCTCAACTGTGGGGACTTTTTCCCCGGCTTACAAACGAGGGCTAACCTCTATGATTTTACATGGCTTGATTACATTAATGATTCTCCTGATAGGAACATTGGGGTACAAAGAAATACAATATATAAAATATACAAGTGAATACATTCTGAAGTTACAAATACATCAACACGGAATGGAACTTGTTCATGTTTATGTATGTTGCATGAACAAACCCTAGTTAGTAGGTGCAAAGTATATTTTGACCCTTATTGATGATTTCTCTAGATTTTCTTGGGTATATTTATTGAGGAAAAAGAGTCATATCTTTGAAATATTCAAGAAATTTAGGGTATGAGAAACAATGTGACCAGCCCATTAAATGCTTGAGATCAGACAGTGGTGGATAATATGTGAGTCGACAGTTTGGATAATATCTCTTTAAAAATATGCAATTTTTTAGCAAATATATGTTCCTCAAACCCCTCATTAGAATGGAATCACAGAGAGGAATAATCACACTTTGGTAGAAATGGCATGTTCTCTACTACAGAACAAATACATTTTGACTAAATTTGGGATAGAAGTTGTCTACTATTCAAACTATCACATGAATCTTGTTTTGACTAAAGCCGTCAGTGAAATGAATCCAGTCAATAAATGGTGAGGAAGAAAACCCTTTATCAGAAATCTCAAAACCTTTTCATGTGTTTCTTGGGAGCATATCAATGATAACTATAGAAATAAATTGGATGCAAAGAGTCATGCTTGCATCATGATGGGATATTCTGATGAATCAAAAGTTGATCGATTGCTTGATCCAATCAAACAACAGGTCATTTTGAGAAAATGTGATCTTTGTTGAGAACATTTCATGTAATAAGTTATTGAACTCCTCTTCTATTCTATTGCATAGTGATTTGTTTGATATTACTAAATAATATAGATCGAATGTACCCTTCTTTGAAGTTTCAACCTAAGAGTCAACAACTTCTACTCCTGATTCAATTGGTATTCGGTTTACTTTGACTAAGAATATCGACAAACATGCTCATTAAAATAATCGCCATTGAAATTAATCATCGTTGACTTGTCTACCTTAGTGGGATTCTAAAATAGTTGAAGCTATTGGACCTAATGTTGTACATGCAAAGATGAACTCTATAAAACTTATTATTTTCCTTACTACTTGTTTTGGATGGGAACTTCATCAAATGGATGTCAAATTTTTCTTTCTTCATGGAAACTTGTCTAACTAAACTTATATGGAATAACTTCCTAGTTCTGTGATAGATTGTGGTCTTGTTTATCGACTCAATAAATCATTGTATGGCTTGAAACAAGAACCACATGCTTAGTATGAGAAGATTAATCATTTATTTACCAATCTTGGATTAAAATGTTGTGAATCTAATCACGGTATTTATCTATTAAATGTTCATGATGATACTTTGATTATGGCATTGTATGTTGATGATTTAGTCATAACAGGTAGTAATGTCAATCTGATTTTTGGTTTGAAGAAACAACTTGCAAATACCTTTAAAATGACTGATCTTGTTATGTTGCATTACTTTTGGGGAATTGAAATTTATCAACCGGATGATGATATATTTCTTTCTCAACAAAAATATCGTTTGTATCTTTTGAAAAGATTCAAAATGGATGACTATAAGTCTTGTTCTACACCTTATCAGTTAGGCATTAAATTGTCTAAGGATTGTGACTCTCATCAAGTTGACACCACTCTTTATCACCAATTGGTAGATATATTAACTTACTTAACTCACAGTTGACATGATCCCTCCTTTTTTGTTAGTGTGGGATCCCGGTTCATGCAGGATCCTTGATAAAGTCACTAGAAAGCTACAAAGATAATTATTTGCTATATTAAAGGAACTTATCAGTATGGTATTAAATATTATCGCACTACAAATCCATTGGTCGATTTTACTGATTTTGACTAGGGAGGCTACATTGACAACTAAAATTCCACTTATGGATATGTATTTTGACGTATTTCTAAACCCTTGGTCTAGTCATGTAAGAAACAAAAGGTAGTCTCTCTTTTGAATATAGAAGCAGAATATCATGGAGTTGTCAATGTAGGTACAGAGGAAGTTTGGATTTGTTGGATTTTAACAGAGCTTGGTTTCCTTGTTTAGGACTTGACTATTATCCATTGTCACAATCATATTATAATACAGGTTGTCAATAATCATGTTTCTCATATAAAAATGAAGCATGTTGAAATTCATGATCATTATTTGAGATAGTTGGTACATGACAATGTTTTATCTCTTGTTTATTGCAGGACAGATGTTCAAATTGTTGATATCTTTACAAAGCCTCTACCAAAAGCTAAGTTTGTAAAACTTTGGGCTATGATTGGGATTCGTGTAGATGCAATTATGGGGGGTGTTTAGTGAACATAATTCCACCTCCTAGATCTCCTGAGAATTACGTTGATGGGGCATGTTGTAACTAAGCGCTATGTAGGTTCATCACACCTATGGGTCTTCTACAGAAAGCCATTCGAAAGACAATAGTCAACTAGAGGCTTGAATGAGTGGTTAATTGATTAGTCAACCGAATGGTCAATGAGGTTGTGGTCACCTCTACTAGATAATTCATCTAATCGATGGGATGTTGTGGATTTTTTGGAAACGGTTAGAACCAACGACCCTTACTTGTGGATGAGATTATCCTCACTTCAAGGAGTTTGTTAGATATTGAGACTATAAAAGAACGACAATATGGGTTGTATTGATACATGTTGCAATTGATATTGAAAAATGAATTGGACACAATATGGGTTCTAATCACAATGCATTATGCTTAAGTACTATAAAGAGTGACTTTGGAAACCACCTATCTTCAAGGAATATTTCGCTCCTTATGTTATTATTTATTTTTGTCCTATTATTCAATAGGAATATTTTCCCCAGCATATGTACTATTGTATTGGCGTGGGTGCTTCTAAATATCCTAAATTAGGTAAATGATATCTATGAATCACCCTCTCAACTACTTGGAAGAGATAGAGATGTAAACTTCCAATTGACCAATTCTATTGTTGTGGAGTTTATTTCTTTCTAAATCATATTTGGAAAATCATGAGGGGAATCCTTCTCTTCCTCCTACCATCTTGTTAGATTGCCAAATAATATCTATACAACTTAGAATTTATCTTTCTTCACGTTCATCGTCTTAGAAAACACATTAAGTTGCAATCCATAGTCTTTCATTTTTAATAGTTTCTAGTACATATTTCTTTGTGTTGTATTCAATTCATCATGTAATTCCATAGCACATACTTTAAATTATATTAGGTCAGATATCTTATCCTAGTAGTATTTTACTTGATTCTATAGCAGTTTTATCCTATTTCTATCCACTTGAAACTTCATCATACCAGACACCTTATTCATTGTAGCTTAAAAAAATGCTTCTCATGTAGATATTATAGCTAGAGGATTTGCATAAGTGTCTTTAATGACTGAAATTTTCATTGTTAAACAAATTCTTGATCATGGGAGGCATTTAGTTTCTTATGTGTTAGTTGTACAACTTTTTCCTATTTATTGTCAAAATTGAATAAATTTAGAATAGCCACTTAGTCTATGTCAGATGGCGATGGTTGGCATATGCTTAGTGATGGGAGGTGTCTGCCTATTACAAATTGTGTTTTGGCATATTTTCTACAATTGGAATACTTGGTCCATGAATTTTGTATCCTCTTATCTATGTTTGTTGAATTATGTACATTGGTTCTTATTCGGTTTCCCTCTCCTCTTCCAAATTATGCTTGGTCTAAATTCTATTATTCCTATATTCTTCTTATTTTCACAATTATTCATGTTTGGTTGCTTGATATTGGGTTTCTTGCTTGCCTTCCTATAATTTATTCTTATATTATTTTTCTTGTTTCATTCTTACCATATCCTCTACATAATACACAGCTCCCATTTACAACCCAACACCTCACAATGATTTACAGTTATTAACAGTGGATCATCCCTTCAAAAGATTTCCTCACTATAATAGTAGATTGTCAATGTTTATGGTTCTGTTACTCCTTTAGAAGTATGAATAATGTGGGATCCTATGACAAGTGGTGGTGCAAAATAGGGTCTATGTTTAGCTTTCATTAATATTACTACAAGCCCATGTAGAAATGTTAAGTAGGTGATCTCTATAATAACCATTTTATCTAAAATGAACATTGGTAATAGGTGTGGAGGCTTTGATTCTTCATATATATTTAGATAAAAGTATGTCTCTATCACATAGAAATCACCCATTGTGATTACTATTTGCATTTATTCCTTGGTTATACAAGGGGTTATGCTACAAAATAACAGGTTATATAGGGGAGAAATAAAGTTATCATATATTCATGTGATTCTCAACATGACTTTGTGTTCCTATAGAACTTGACTATACAAATAGATGGGCGTATGCTTTGGATACCACTGCCAATTCATCCATAATAAGTGATTAGCTTCACAGAAAATGTCTATTATGTAAGATGACATGTAGAAAATTATGGTATTTTTTAGATTAGACTCCCTTTCCCTAGAGATAGAATCAGTTAGAGTGGTAGATAAGTTGTTTGACTAGTTTAACTCTTGACCAATTTTAGTCACTTGATATATAAGTGGAATCTAGGTATCCTTTAATTTTTTAAATCATTTTCTCTATATATCCTGCTAACCAATGCAACTGCATATATGTAAGGTAACCTAATGATGGAGGTGGGATGGATACCTATTGGTATTGATCTAAATAATTTGTATTTAGTCCATCATATTTTTAGAATATCATGGTAGTTCTTATTAGTAACAAAATTAGTTACCCATTTATCATTTTGTTGTAGCCACAATGATCCCCATAAAAAATGGGAACCCCCCTAGTTTAGAATTTTGCAATCATTTAATTGTTTTCTTATCATTTTGTTAATTTGATTTTGTCTCCTACCTAATAAAAAATGCAAGAGGTCTTAAGCAAAACGGCTTTTCATTAAGCAAATTCCCAATTCTTTGATGGATTTGTTACACAAAGAAAGTTGGTAGTCAGAGTTTGGTGTGATCATATCCCTATTACACTTCCCCAATTTCCTATTCCCCAACTTCATATTTTATAATTTGCGGTAATTGGGAATCGATGGTTGCTTAATAAATTTAAAGTTTGAACATCGGCTTTCCGAAAACAATTTTTCGGAAACCGGAAGTTGGGAAGAAAGATTGTTATTTTTTAATTTGTGCTCTGACTAGTGACGTCTCAATTTCACTATCCAAGATATTATCGAAAGTCAGGAGTAGGAACATTATTAACTCTTACTATATTTTTCCTACCGGCATTCAACTTTTACAGCTACCCTCGATAGATGGGAATTGGAGTATTACGAATACATATGTTATTTCTCAAATCCCAACTCACAACTCCCAATCCTACAATCCATGCATGATGATTTAGGCACTTTATAGTCAGAGGATAGTCAACCACAACACAAATTTTACCCTACGACATTCGAATCTTGACATTTCAAATCCCACATCAGAAAACTCAATCGTGAATTGAAATTTTAATACATTCCATGGTGATTTGAGTACGGATTACATTAAATATCATTCCTTTCAGCCCTAATTCACCATTAAACTTTAGCAAAATTTGAACTCGACACCATTTTCACACATAGAATTCATCCATGCAAGCGATAATTTTTGCACAACGTCTAGGTATCATTGACTTGATTTTTTGGGTATCTTATTTCTAACATCAGTTTCTTTCATTTATAGTAGATTTCATGAACTTATGTAGTTTCATTTGTTTGTAGGATTCCGATAAACGTTATGGCTAAAAGGGCCAAGTCCAAATCTGCTATTGATGATTTGAAGGTTAAAGATCCAAACTTTGGCTTCTATTTCAACACAGATGTTCGGGTCTTTGATACCCTATGCCTCGATTAGGCCAAAATCTATGTCATTTTTGACAATGACGATTTCTCCCAGTTCAATGAAGAAGCCCCAATATACCTGAACATCAACAATTCATAGTTTCATACCATTGCAACGTGTCCCTTTGTTCTACCATACTCGATTTAGTAAAATGGGTGATCGAATTTGCAGATGTCCCAATTAGCACTTTCAGAGATTCCAACCATATGGTTTTTGCAAACATCAAGCCTGATACCTTTGCCAAAATATATGGATTGAAGACAATGGAACAACTCCTTATGTTGGATTTGCATTTGAAAGCAATCTTGATCCTAAATTCTTATTAAAAACTTGGATGGATGACCCTTGTAGGTTCATAGTCAGGCCAAATAGGAAATACCCCATTTTTATTCAAGGAACCCTACAAGGTACTTGTGGCCATGCTATTCATATTTTATGGTGCAGAGAAATGTCAAATTTTCAAATTAGAATGGACTCCTCGAGCATATTATATTATGATAACATGTAATATCTTCAACTGGGCACATATTTTTCTATCACCTTCAAAGATGCATTTGTCCAAGTACACATTACCCCAACCAAAAGAAGCCTAGTTTTTATTTATCGACATATCTAATAGATGTGGTATGTTCTTCATTCTCCTTTCCCGCCATGAAGTGACACTGCATAAGAGAAAACCCTCCCATTCATATCTATTTTTCAATTTTGTGGGAAGAGAATTTCAGACCACATATCTATGACATCCATGACAATTTTGTGTGTTGTTCATTTTTTCTATTTTTAAGGAAAATACTCACCAAATTTCTGAGAATTCCCTGTCACTTATTGCAACTATGGGATATTGGTATAGCACATAATACTTCACTTATGATCTCAAGATATGATGAAGTAAAATAGTTCATCTATTATGTAAAGTTATTCTTAACCAAATGGAACTTACAAAGGTTTCTTTCCAAATTTTCATAGATGGTGTTCATGGTCAAATACATTCTAAGAAAAGAGAGCATGGACCAATTTTCCTTCATACATTGCACATTTAGTAATTCAGAATGCAGCTCATGGTGGTATTATCGCCAAGGAGATAGTTCATCTAAAATTAGGCTTGGCAGGAAAGAGGCTGCATGATCCCAAAGGGATTATACCAGGTCAATTTTCTCAATCCCACCTAAACAATTATTATATACATGAATAAGAACCAGATGACCCTTTGTACCAGGACACTCATAGCTTTGAATAAGTTATGAGAAAAGTGATTGAAATAGGACACAGAGTTTTAATACATGAATCCTAGAATCAGTTGAAGCTCCGAGTATTAGAAGAAATAAATAGATTCTTCGAACAACAAGAAAATGCTAAATGGAGGCAATGTTGCAATTGAGGAAACTAAAGTGTCTACTCTTTCTACGACTAAATCTGAAGAGAAACAACAATTGATGAAGAAACAAGGAAAAAAACTGATGATTAGTTCTCAACCTACTTATCCCATTGAGAATTCAAATGCCTTGATCCATAAGACTGCAAGTCTGCAAGGTAATACAACCCCTTTCACTAAATTAGTTTACCATGTTGATTCTATTCCCATATTTTCTCCCAATATTTTGTTAAGATTGAAGCATAGGATAAATCTAGTAACCCTCTTCCCCAAACATCTAGTAAAGAAATCATTGACCTAGAAAAGGAACAACCTACAGAGGTTATCAATCCAACCCCAATTACTTTAGAACATCAACAATCCTATGATCCTCAAGATGCCCAAGTTAACAGTGAACAATGTTCATTCACCTCCACTTAATAAATTATCATATGTTGCTACTAAAAAATATCCCATCATTCAATTTGTTCCCAATTCACCTCACTTTTCACAACCTCTTATCACTCCTATAGAATCAAGTGATGAGACTGTCAACCGTGAAGATATTTTATCTGAACCTAGAACCATGTTATATCCTAAAGTTGGTAATACTTCTCAACATCCAAAAACCTCCCAACAGGATGTAAAATAAATTGAAGGTGATACTCCTACTATTTGTTTTTCATAGTCACAAGATCCTCTGCATACCTAGAGTACCCAACCTCCTGTGGATGATATATCTTAAATCACTAAAGCTCAAACCATTGTTAAATAGTTTGCTCAGTTAATCCCTTCTACTCATGACCAATCATTTCCCATTATAAGCACTGCATATCTTGTAACTTCCACAACTAAAGAATCGACATATTTTAGTAAAGGAGTTGTAGTACTCTTAGGGGATTATTGCATTCATAAGAAATAAAATGCAATAATGAGAAAGGGATCCAAGAGAAGTAGAGAGGTACAAGTTCTTACTAAACCAGTTTCTAGTGAATCATTTGAAAACCATCCTCTGATGATCCTCAGAGTGGGTCTTTGGAAGTAGCTGCAACAATGGGAGTGTAACGTCCTCGACCCTCCGACCGGCGAAGAGGACGCTATTGATGCTGCTATCTACCCGGGAAACTATCCCCATGAACATAAAAATAAAAAATGAAATTCTTTGAACTAAAACATGCATACATTATTACCATATAGCAGAAGCAAAACCATACATTCAAGCATTCAGCATGTCCATTGTAATTCATTATCAAATGTAATTACAGGGATTTAAACACATGAATATTTATCTTATGAATAAGAATGCCCCACAACCAGCTATGTCGCTGCAACGTTCCACCCAACCATAGGCCAGTGTGCTCCTTAATCTCTCAGCAACACTACCACCCCCGAGTTGGGCATGATTCCCCAAGGAGTAAGGAAACTAAGCAGGCTCACACATAGACAAAGATATGTCAAAAGTCAGTCAAGCCAACATGGTTTGGTTTATCAAACCAAGAGTACACAACAACACATAACCAAGCCAACAAGTTGGGTTTATCAGGTTATTAGGAGATGGAAGCATTGTCTGCTAAGCTAGTGGGCTCACTGAAGAGCTAAGGATGCCTTCACCAGAACTAGCTTGACTCCTAAGACATCCACACACACCCAACACAAGGAATCATTCCCTTCTCTGTTGCACAGTCCCTTATGAAATGGCTTCCCTTCCAGTGTTATCTAGGGGGTTTAGAGAAGAGATCCATCCCTCTAGCTATGTCTATGAGGCTCCTGCAAAACACTAGGTTTGTCAATCAAATTCCTTTCCACTCCTACACATTCCAAAGACCAATTGCATACACAGCAATATACACCATTTCTGGGTTGAGGAAAACATTTCATCCACAAAATTAGTTGCCAAGGAGGGTAAGAACAACCCACTAACATCAAAAAATATCCCATGGATGTTTTGGCCTTAACATGGCCAAAAACAAAATCAACAACAACACCCAAGAGGATTTGGGCTCTCCTCTAAATCGTTGGGAAACCCAAAAACGAAATTCAGCTTGGCAAACATTGGGGAAATGCAACATAAATCATTGGGGAAGAAACCCAACCACAAGAACATAACAAAAATGAAATTCTCATCCTCCAGAAAATGAAGAACGACTGCCCACATGAGGGGAAAATATACACAACAAATCCAAAATCCAAATTCACACATAGCAAACTTCCATCCGTTTGAGAGAGAGCCCAACATGGATTTCTGATGATGGGGGGAAATGTCTAGGGCCCAAAATCGTGAATGAGAACTACACACAGTAAAATCTTGAGGGTAAGGCAGCTCTCCTAATTCTCTGTGTGAGGAAAAATCCCAAAACCTGTGCGTGAGGAGAGAAAACAGTCGTCTCCCCCTGAGAATGGGAAAAATGGAAGAAAAATGGGGTCTCTTCTTCTCCTGCCCATGTGAGGAGGAATGGCTCCCTGGTGGAGTGTGCATGTGGGCAAGGATTGATAGTCCTGCCACACACCACTGCCCATGCAAAACATTTTCCCAGGCGATAACTGCCCCCAACTAACTCCAGAGAATTTAATTTGTTAGTTGACTGATTGATGAGTTCTCCTATTTACATTTGGCTCTTCCCTATTGGCCCCAAAGGTTAAATAAATCCCCCTCCTTATCCTTAGGAAAATCATGCCATTTTCAATATGGTTGCATTGACATAGCTGGTTGTGGGTATTTTTAATTAAAATGCATATTTACATTATGCGAAAAATTATAATGTGTTGGATAGCACTATATACCATCGGTAACGATTTTAATCGCCGGAACATAAAACATTAAATCGATGGTGGGGATTTTTCCTTTAGCTCCACACTACGATTAATTACAATATATACATCATATACATTTTTAATGCAAACAGGGTCAAAACCGGGGTGTTACAGGGAGCCTTTGCAGGAGTCAATTATGACTCTGTATGTATTTTGAGTAAAGCATTAGAGGAGGAAAAGGAAAAGTATGTGATAATGCTATCATAAAAATAAACTCTCCAATATAATATGATTGAGTTGGGGGAATAACTCAAAGTTCAATGTAGTTCAGAATTACACAAGTTGCAAGACTAGATTCAACAATTATCAAGACAGGAAGATATTGCAAAGGCATAGGTAATCCAGTGGGCTACTAAGCTTGCTGATATCAAAACACAAATGGAAGAAAATAAAGAATACAATATTTCTTCTACATTTTTCAAACTTACTGAACAAGACTTCAAATATGAAGTTATCTCATGAAATGAAAATTTGAGAAAGACTCAGGTCTCATTCTTTAAGGGACTAAATGAAGTACATGATGATTTTAATGCTTTTGAACATCTATTACATATCCTTGTTGATCATGTAGAAAATAAGAAGAAGGATGACTAAGCTTATGAACCATTATGCAAATGGCAGGAACACATGAAGAAGGTCCTCGAAGAACTCCCTCACCTATATTACATGAAGCTTATGAGAGTTCGATTATTAATAAATTCTTGGGAATCTGCTTGTGATAGTGTTGATCATCTAATCGAGAAGGGTCAAAAAATATGTGCCAAGAAGTAGATTCTTACGGATTAATACATGGATACTTTGGCCATGCCAAACTTCGATGAATTAGAAAATGTAGATCCAACTCCCTTAAAGATAGCTCAAGTGGAGGAACAAAAAGATAAATCAGTAAATATAATTCAAAATATCACTCAGATAGATATCTCTTCGTTCAAGTTTTGATATCAACTCCATCTCAACTCGAAGTTACCTTACAAGGGTTTTTAGAAAGTTGGTCAAAGATTTAGTTCAACAAGATTAGATCTATGTTATGCAAATCTCAATTGCAGTTAGAGCACACCAATTACCCAGATATTACTGAGATGTGGGATGTTTACTCCAGATGAAAATATTTTGCTACTAATTCTAGGTAGGGTAGGTAATATAGATGTCTGAGATGATCTTAAAAAGTTTCCTTATTTTGGATTTGTGATTGTATTTATTAGACCTTTTCATCTTTAGACAAAGGGGGGGGTATACGTTGTAGAATCATTAGTGTAATTTCTTGCACCGAAGATTGTATCAACTCTCTATCCTGTAACAGACCAAGTATGTCATTTTTTGCAGACTAGGTAATGTCAGAGAGAAGAATTGTTTTTACATATGATGATTCGACAATTTATTAATAAATTGTTCTTTGTTGCTTTGTGTCCTTCACTAAATCATATATTGATTTATTTCATATGTTAATGACTCCAAAGGTTAAACAATCATTTTAGATTTTTCTATTGTGATGAACTGATGTTACTGATTGACATGAATTTGTTCATATGTTTTAGTCATGATGTTTGCCTTTGTGAATTCCTTGGCATGATGAGATACTAATTTTAACTTAATTGTTCTCCTAATTTCAAAACTAACCACTATTTTAACCAATCTCCCAGTAGGTTTCCCTACTACGACCTATTAACCAAATCTATCTTTTCAATTAAAGAAAATGTATTCCCTTTTAAGTTACTACCAACAAACTTGCACAAAATCATAAGTCTCCTCTCAAGGAGAAAACCATAAATCCAATGGAGGCTTGAATCCATCGGAAGTGGTCACACCAAATGACTTAGAAATACGGAGATTCCTGTGGAAATTTTCTTAAGTGCTCGGATCGGATCACTTTCCTTGCATTGATGTTTGAACTAGTTTTAGAATTCAACAAATGGTGCTAGATGGAGGGCCATAATAAATTAATGGATTTAAGACATAAAAGGAAAACTCCTCGTTCTTTGATTGCTACTCACAATCATTCAAACCCACTAGTCACATCTACCACTAATGCAACTTCACAGCCCGAATCTATTTCAAAATCGCTCTTGCTATCCACAAATCCTATAGGGGTTTCCACTTTTCTCACACCCATACCTGAAGATTCATCCCTATGTTTTGTAGCTAAAAATGATCATCGTGTTTTAGAGAGATCCTAGGAAAGAATCACTATAACCCAAGAAATTCATGAACAATTCAACCATTGTTTTAGGGCCTCTGTTAATGGTGATGAAAGATGTGTTGCAATATTTACGATCAATTCCCAATCACAAGATTTTTCGGAATTAAACTCCCTTGTTTTATTTTGCATGAAATTTTGACAGAACAATTAGATTCTGACTACACTGTAAATCCCATTTTTTCACTTTTTGGAAATAATCCAGAATTTAATCCAAAAGTAGGAGGACCAGGCCAACTGCTATCACCACCTGATTCCCCACCCAGTACTCCTTGCAGAAATAACTCCGACGAAAGTTATTATGAACACCATATTGATAGTTCGTCTAAAGAGTCTGAGGAAGAAGAAAATACCCGCCAAATGGCCAACAATTAAAACATGCCCTAGATTGGTCAATATTTCGTGGTAGTTCCCGATGCACAACATCCACTAGAAAAAAACTTGAGAAGTTATTACCCTAATTTGATCCTGATGATAAACAACCAGCCAATGATCACATTAAGAAGTTTATGGCAACAATTCACTTGTGTAATGAAATACATGAAGACATCATATGTTGGTTGTTTCCTTATACCTTTGAGGGGAAGGCTTCAACTTGGTATTTTGCTTTACAACCCCAAAATATACATTCATGGAATCAATTTGACAAACTATTTTTTGGAAAAATTTAGCAACAATAACACACCAGAAGACCTAGTAATGGAATTGTCAATAATGAAGATGAATAATAAAGAACAGATAAAAGACTTAAATCAAAGAATTTTAACACTTAAGAACAAAATCCTTGTTGAATCAATGTCTGTCGAGAGTCTTCTTGTAGTGTATTATGTAAAGGCTCTTCCAACTCCTTTATCCATGTAGGTGAAAATATCACATAAACCAACTCTGCAAAAATATTTTGATGAAGCTATCTTAGTATAAAAATACATGTTAAGCTTGAAATATAGTCTCAATGTTAATATTGATCAACCTACTACCTCTCGAAGGAAAATTGAACCCATAACTAAAACTAATACTGCAAAGAAGGAACAATGTGCATTTGATTTTAAAAACCTTCAAAAGGTTTTGCAAAAAGTGTTCAACGAAGTGGACCTCAAGAAGAATGCAAACGAGGGTCCATCTAATAGAGGAGGCAATTTTAGGTATCCTCAGTATAAACATCCTTATCAACAACCTATTAATCGGCAAATATCTCCTTCTAAGGGGTTGAACATTGATGATGTAGAATTTGTACTTAAATATTTACTTTCAAGGCCACAACCCCCATGGAGAACACAGATAATAGTTTCACTAAAAATACCAAAGAAGATGAAAATATACCAGAAGATCCCAATACCTATTCTCTTAATCATTTTTTCAGAACTTCATGGGTATGATGAAGAGGACAACCCAGAAATAGTTTATGTAGTTCAACATCCCTATAACACTCATGGGAATGGACAGATAATGCAGGATAATACTTCTTCTTCTAATTCTACTTAGAATCCATCTACAGCTACCAAGGTCACTTCTCATAAAGACACAAACACTTTTAACCTTGATTATGATCCTGTGGAAGACTTTAAAATATGCAAAGCCAATATCCATCTTGGAATTATTGAAAATTCCTCAAATCAAGGATAAACTTGAAAATAGTTTAGAACCTACAAGAAAGAAAAATATTGAACCCAATATATTGGAAACTCCTTTTTAAGAGAGAAATCAACAATCCCCTGTCACAACTGCATGGTAGATACTGGTGCATCTTCTAATGTAATGCCATAGACTATTTGTAAAAAAAGTAATGCACGAATAGAACCTTCACCAACACAAATAGTGCAATTACATAGATCCAAAGTAAAAGTTGTAGGAGAATTTTTTTTTAAATGATCAAACTATCCTTTGACCCCACGATCCACCAAACCATTGATATTGTTGTTGTTGATGTTCCTGAAGCTTATGGAATGTGGTTGAGTTGTGATTGGTCTCAAAAATGAAAAGGATATTTTGAAACCAATTGGTCACATTTGTGGCTACCATATGAAGGTAGGCCTAATAAAATTAAAATCGAAAGAGAACCATATATAAAACAAGTTATTAATGATCTTGATGACCCCGGTGAACCTGCCTTGCCCCTGAATTCCAATGTATATAATTAATCTATGGACGCATTTTTTGGATATCTACCTTCTAACATATCCCCTTTTGCTCAGTATAAAAATCAATCAAAGGTATTGAAATTTTCCCAGATTGAATCTGCTAAGTCCGTGTTACATAACGTATATAATGTTAATATCGATTTTGGGTTAGAAGAAACCTGCTAGACTTTATTTTTTTATGGTTCTAAATCCAAACATGGAGTTGGAGTTGGTTGTGTTTTAATTGATCCAGTAGGAAATAAAACCATGATATCTTGTTGTTTAGAATTTAAATGCACAAATAATGTCATTGAATATGAGGCATTAATTCAACGTCTCAAAAAATAAATCGATCTAAAAGCTAAAGTTATCAAATTTTTTAGTGAATCAGAGATAATTGTTCAACAAATAAAGAACATGATTCATTGTGTCTCAACATATTTAAAAAATTATTAAAGAAAGGCATGGGAAATGATTAATCACTTTGAATCTTTTAACATAAATTCAGTCCCAAGATCATAGAACTTTGATGCATATGTGCTTGCTAATGTCGCTTCTAAATTGATGCCTGTAGAGGGTTTTTCACCTGACACATTTTCCATTGAACTAATGTACAAGCCTTTAATACTCGAAAACATCACAAACTATAAAGTTTTTTATAATGATCAAGATATTTTAAAGTTTCCTCACAGTCCAAAACACCTTTAAAGACATAACTATTGATGGATATACCCATGATCAATCTTTATCAGAAATTCAAAATCATTCATATTCGCAAACACCTATTGCTTTAATTCCCAAATCGATTGTCAAACTAGAAAAAATTTATGACCTACAGGATAAATTCAAAAAGGTCACCATTGCAAAAATAATAGCTCCTGTATGAATTATCAAAATTTGGGAACTAAATAGAATCCTTAGAATATTAACTTAGGTACATAATGTACACCTACAAAAAGAGATGCTTTTATCATATTATTTAAAGAATTCAATGATGTTTTTGCATGGACGTATGATGATTTGAAAATGTTTGATACTAACATCATGCAACAAAACATACCTATGAAACCTGATATCAAGCCATATCAACAAAAACTCAGGAAAATGCATCGCATCTTATAATCATCTGTAAATAAATAATTAGATAAAATTTTATTAGCCATGATCATTTTTTGGTCAGACACACTAAGTGAGTAACCAATTTAGTCCCAGTGCATAAGAAGAATGGAGACATTTGTACATGTGTTGATTTTTGGAATCTCAACAGAGATTTAAAAAAGTACAATTATCCATTACCCCCAATGGAATAAATTCTACAAAAGGTATCAGGATATGAAATTTTTTCATTATTAGATGGTTTCTTTGGTTACAACCAAGTCTTAGTCTCCCATGTTAATCAACTTAAAACTGCGTTCAAAACATGATGGGGAACTTCTGCATACCGACAGATTCTTTTTACATTGATAAATGTCGGGGCTACCTTTTAGAGAGCGATGGAAATTGCATTTAGAATTTTGATACAAAGCTTTGTTGTAATCTATTTAGATGATGTTGCCATTTTTTCAAAAAAGAGGCAGGACCATCTATTGTAATTGAGACAAGTTTTGGAATGATTTAGAAAGTATGGTATCTTGCTCAATTCTAAAAAATCAATATTCTTTGATGTCACTGATGGTAAGTTACTTGGGTTTGTAATATATAAACATGGAATAATGATCGACCCTGAATGAACTTAGGTGATATCTCAGATAAATTTTCCGAGTTCAAAAAATTCTATGCAATCATTTCTTAGGAAAACATTTTTTGTAAGGAGATTTGTCCCCAATTTTTCCAAATCATGAAACCCTTACAAGATATGATATTTAAATGGTATGAATAAAGGAAACAATATTTTAATACAGTTAGGGAAGCTATTGCAGAAGCCCTTGCTCTAATGTCTCATGATTTTTCAAAGGATTTTAGTTTATATACATTTTCTTCTAACATTTCCTATGATGCACTCCTAACACAGCAAAATTTTGAATGTGATGAAATCCCAATATCTTTTATGAGCTCTACTTTAAAAGCAACCGAACTAAATTATCTAGAAGTAGATAAGAAAGCGTATGCAGCCTACAAAGCGATCAAACATTTTAGACCCTATCTCTTGAAATCTTGAACTAAAGTTATAGTTCCTTATTCAACAGTTTGGAACATATTAATTTAGAGGGGTTTAGGGGAAAAACACGCTCACTGGATGAATATGTTACAAGAATATGATTTGGATATTCGACTGGCTAAAAAAAATTATGGACAAGGATTATGTAAGTTGGCGGCTCATGTAGTAAATTCACAAAATTATGAAGCGGAATGGAACAATGAAGAGAAATCCAAAGAGGATCAAATCTATTTTACCCCTGAAACTACATATTCCTGGTATGGTGACATTAAATTTCTATTGATTCAAGGGTACGCTCCTCATAACCTTGAACCCAGGAAAAGAATAACTCTCAAGATTTACGCTGCTCCTTACCAATTAATCAATGAGGTTCTTTATAAGAAAAACTTTGATGGAGTTTTATTACATTGTATTGAGAAAGATGATGCCCGGAAGATACTAAATGATTTACATGCATGGCCTGTTGGTGGTCATTTTGAAAGAGAAACCACAACACACAAAATTACGAAGGTTGGTTACTATTGGCTGGCCCTGTTCAAAGATTCTCACACCTTTTCGTGCCAATGTGAAGATTGTTAGAAGGACGTTAGAAGAGTTAAGAAACCTGCAGTTCCTGTTAAACCAGTTGTTATGGATGCTCCCTTTCAGTAGTGGGGTATGGACATTGTTGGTCCAATCAACCATCCCTCCTCCATGCAACATAAATATATCTTAACAACTACATATTATTTCACAAGATGTGTGGAAGCAACTTCACTGAAAGTAGTCAATACCAACCATGTGATTTATTTCCTTGAAAACAACATTATAACCAGGTTTAGTGTCCCTGAATTCTTAGTTTTTGATAATGCATCATATTTTTATTTTGTTGGTCTTACTCAATATGCATTGGAAAAAGGCATAAAGATTAAGAATTCAACTAATTACTACCCTCGGGGAAATGGCTTATCTAAATCCACCAACAAAAATTTGATTAAAATATTGAAAAGAATCATAGCAAGTCATCATAAAAATTGGCATCCATAATTGTTTAATGCTTTATGGGAAAATAGGGTAACCCCTAAATTAGATATTGGTAACTCACCTTATTGTCTTGTTTATGGAAAAGAAGTTTCTCTACCTCCTAATATAGCCTTACCCTCCCTTCAACTAGCTCAATATGTACATCAGGATGATTGATCTGCGTTAGAGCATAGGATTAATGATCAACTTCAATTAGAAGAGGAAAGAGAGAGATTAAAGAATACATTGTATCAACATCAACAATTGGTTAAACATTGGTTTGATCAAAAGTCTTCCTCTCAGGGAGATTTTTAGGTAGGATACCTTGTTTTGAAATGGGATAAACCACATGAAGATAAAGGTAACCATACTAAGTTCCAATGCTTATGGTTACGACAATTTACTATTGTTGAACAATTAAGCACTGACACTTTCTGATTACAGACACTAGAAGGTATCCTGGAGACCTATCCGGTGAATGCTCAAATCCTTAAAAAAAAAAAATTCTACTATGCTTTCACTAGGCCTGTACATAGAGTAGGATAATTTAGTTTAGTTTAGTTTTTATTTTGTTTTTTGCTTTTAATAAGGTGGCTCGAGTGATACTTCCAGACTTGTTGTTCCCTCATGAAAGTCAGAATAATGTTTTAAAATTTATTACATACTGTTATCTCCTTGAATTCTTTGACAGACCATTTATCCCAGTGAGTTTTCTTAAACATCTTTACCAATAATCAATGTTCAACATTACCGAGCAATTATTTGTATATCTAATTAAAATAGGTTTAAGAAGGATGTTTTATAAGTTGAATTTCCCTCTGAAAAAATTCCCTTTACCTGACATCGGTAGTGATTCTTTAGTGGTACACTTTTAAATCCTTTCAACGTTCATGGATCTTAAGGAGCTTTTTGGACTCACTTCCCCATTCACTCAATAGTCATGATTTGAATAAACCTACTCTTTGTTTTTGTTTTCTTTCTTTTTTTGTTTTTTTAAGTTTTCAAGAGTAACTTTCAAGTTAGGGGGTCTCATCACGATCCAACCAATCATGATCATAATTACTTGTGGAATCTCATCTCTGTTGCTGGTCACCAATCTAGGGAGATGGCTTCTAGCCTACAACTAGAAGGTAGGGGATCTTATTACAAGTCATCCTATTCATGATCTGCGTGTGTTAGTGAATGACACTACTACCATTTGGTCACCAAGCAAACGTGGTGGCTTGCAATTTATTTCTCAAATAAATCCAAAGATAAACCCGAAGGGCAGGAGGTATTATCACAAGTCAGTCTGATCATGATCATGGATTTTTGCGGATCAATGTTATCATAAATTGGTTACCAATATAGGATAGTTCCTTTGAATGTTATCTTAAAGGACAGGGGGCCTCATCACGAGCCAACCTGATCAGTTTTTGTAACTCTTCGTAAATGGCACTACCACCATATGATACCCAAATCAAGGTAGTGTTCTTTGGTGTTCCTTTAAAAAAAACAT
This sequence comes from Pseudotsuga menziesii, assembly GCA_001517045.1. Classification (NCBI taxonomy): domain Eukaryota; kingdom Viridiplantae; phylum Streptophyta; class Pinopsida; order Pinales; family Pinaceae; genus Pseudotsuga; species Pseudotsuga menziesii. The sequence continues at coordinate 151,544 of LPNX010628253.1, forward strand.
AAATAAATATATTTCTTGTATACACATTTTTTGGTGAATGAAATAAAAGCAATCCAAATGGATAAAAATACAACCCTGTCAAGGCTATGGACGCATGCTGGAAGTAGAGGCAATGTCTATGATATTGGGATCCTACTATAATACCTCTTAGCTTTAATTTTTACTCTTGTCACAAACTTAATCATTCTCACAAGGGGGGGTGGATTTATATTGCCTACTTATGTTTTCCATGTATTACCTTGGATGTGATTATTTACATACACTTGTGATATGAAGTATGATTTTTAAAACTTGGAAATTTATCTAAAGAATCCCATGGATTTGTGTTTTGTAAACATACTCAGCTATGTCATAAGCATCGTAAGTTATGATTTTCAAATATTTGTGCATCTCTTCTTTTATGGCTGAATAGACTCGTTGTTGGAATATTGGACAATACTTATGGGGGTAAATCAGTATTGATAATTTTTTACAATTTAAAACCACTTTTAACTTATTCATTAAAACACATAATCAACAAGATACATAGAACACAACATTTATCGTGGAAGGCCAATTGGGAAAACCACAAACACTTTCTATAACTATAAAATTATATTTACAATTGTTTTTGCAAGCTACAACTTGTTGGAGACACCAATCCCAAAGTTTCTCAGCTACAACTGAAGGATGCTACAACACCCTAGTTTTTTCCTGCTCCAACAGAAAAGGATGCTACAACACCTTTTTTTCCAGCCACTACTGGAAGGAGGATACAACCTCCTTGCAGGATTGTTTCATGCCCTACCTCCCTAATTTGATATTTTTCTTCAATTTTGTTACTAATTATTCTTCACTTCATTGGTCTCTATCTTCTCTTGTTGTTACATTGATTTGGATTGTTGAGACATCTTTCTTCCACTTTGAACTTCTATTTAAATACTTATTTCATCATGTTTTTGAACAATTGTGTCTATTTATCGTTGTGTTCCTTCATTAAAAAATATTCACCAATGCATCTCTTCATTATGGAAATGTGTCTTTTCATGAACTGGTGCAAAACAACCTGAAACCCTCTTTTGGAAAACCTATAACTTTGTCTTCAAGCACCTTTTAGGAGAAATAAGACCATGGTCAGATGCACAAATCAACAAGCTACATCATGATGGTATCATATTATTTTTATCAGTTTCCTACAAAATATGGTGGGCATTTTACTAGGGAAACTTAGACCAATTTTTCAATACTTAGCCAATTTCAGCAAATTTCCCAAAACAATCTGAAACCTCATTTTGGAAGACCTGTAACTTTTTCTTCAAGTACATTTTAGGGGAACTAAGACCATGGTCAGATGCACACATAAAGAATTTAAACCTTGATGGTCTCATATAATTTTTATAAGTATCCTACAAAATATGGACGGCATTTTACTGAGGCCACTTAGGTAGATTTACCAAAACTAAAACAGTGCAAATCATGCCAGAAAACACTTTTGGCAGACTAATAACTTCACCTTCAGAGATTTTCTTAACAAACCAATCATATGGTTAGATGAACAAGACGACAATATATATGTATATATCCTAATAATCATTTAATTCATCAAATACAGAAGATGACATGTATTGTATAGATGCCCCTTAGGCAGATTAAGAAGAACTTATACTTAGTCAATTTTTCAAAGTTTCAACAAGTTTCCATACTTTTACATAATGGTGTAAAATTGTAACAATGACTTCATGAGGACTAGAACACCATCATATGAATTTACAACCTCATCACACATTCCACATGCCATGTCATCACTTCCTTTGTTATTCCTTTGTCATTAATGAACTATGATTTTCCTATACTTAATCAATTTTCAAAGTTTCAACAAGTTGCCATACTTTTACATAATGGTGCCAAATTGTAAAAATGACTTCATGAGAGCACTAGAAAATCATCTTATGAATTTGAAAACTCATCACACATGTCACATCATCATGCATGCCATTTCATTTCCTTTGTCATCAATGAACTCCTTTGACATCAATGGCAACCATACTCAACACTTGTTACACAAAGAAAATTCAGTAGTCAGAGTTCGATGTCATCGTATCCTTGTTATAATTCCTCATTTTTCTATTCCATGACTTCGTATTTTATAAATTGCAGTAATCGGGAATCGATGGTTGTTTAAGAAATTTAAAGTTTGAACACCAACTTTCTGACTCCGATTTTTTGGAAACCTAAAGTTGGGAAGAAAGATCGTTATTTTCAAAATTTTGCTTAGACTAGCGACATCCAACTTTTACTATCCAAGATATTCTCGATATTCATGATTCGAGACATTATTAATTCTTACTATATGTTTCCTACTGACGTTCGGCATCCAACTTTTATAGCTACCCTCGACAAGCGGCAAGATACAAGTGGAGTACTCGATAGTTAATAGTCAGAGGCCTGTCACTCACCACAATAGTTTTACCCTCCGACCTTCGAATCTTGGAATTTTTGGTCCCATGTCAAAAAACTCAGTCGCAATTCAAATTTTGATATGCGCCACAATGATTTGAGTACGAATTGCATTAAATAAAATTAATTGTTTAAAGTTATCGATATGCCTGCATTTAAACCATTCCTTTTATCCCTAACTCACCATTAAATTAGACAAATTTGAACTCAATGCCACAGTCACATGGAGCATTCATCCCTGCAAATGATCATTTTTGCACAACATCTAGGAATCACTGACTTGATTTTTCAGGTATCTTATTGCTAACATCACTTTCTTTGATTTATAATATATTTCATGTTCTTATGCAGTTTCATTTCTTTACGGAATCCCAGTAAACACTATGGCTAAGAGGACCAAGTCCGAAGCTCCTAGTGATGATTTCAAGGTTAAAGACCCAAATTTTGGCTTCTAATCCGACACGAATTCCTGAGTCTCTGATACCCTGTGCCTCGATTGGGCCAAAATCTATGCCTTTTTTCAAAAATGACGGTTTCTTTGACTTCAATGTAGAAGACCCAATATACGAGAACATCAACAATTCACAGTTTTATACCAATGTCATGCATCCCTCCATTATACCATACATGAATTTAGTCAAATGGGTGATCAACTTTGCAAATGTCCTTACCAACACTTTCAGATATGCCAACCAAATGTTTTTTGCAAACATCAAACCTGATACCTTTGCTAAAATCTATGGATTGAATACATCGAAACAACTTATGCAGGATTTCATAAAAGCATTTGAAAGCAATATTGAGCCTGAATTCATATTAAATACTTGGATGGATGACCCTATTACCTTTATAGTCGGTTCAAACATACAATTCCCCGTTGTTTTGTTCAGTGAACCCTACAAGCTACTTGCAACCATGCTATGTATATTTTATGGTGCAAATAATTGCGAGTATTTCAGATTATAATGGACTCCTCTGGAATATTATATTGTGACAACAGGTAATATCTTCAACTGGGCATACATTTTTTCTATCACCTTCAAGGATGCACTTGTCCAAGTAAAGAAACCCTAGCCATAAAGAAGCCTAGTTTATTTTTATAGGCATATCTAATGGATGTGATATGTGCTTTGTTCTCCTTTCCCACCATGAAGTGGAATTGAACAAGGGAAGATCCTCCCATTCATATCTACTGTTCAATTTTGTGGGAAGACAATTATAGACCAAATATCTATGACATCCATGGAAATTTTATTAGTGTTGTTCATTTTCCAATTTTTAAGAAAAATGCTCCCTGAATTTTGAGATTTCCCTGTCGTTGATTGCAACTATGGGAGATTGGTATAGCACATAATACTTCACATATATCAGGATATGGGGAAGTAAAATAGTTCATCTATTACCTAGAGTTGTTCCTGACCGAATGACACTTGTAGAGGTTGCTTTCCAAATTGTCATGGATGGTGTTCATGGTCGAATACATTCTAATAAAAGAAGATCATGGAACAAGTTTCCTTTACACATTAGACATTTAGTAATTTAGAATGCAGCTCATGGTGGTATCATCACCAAGGATATAGTTCATCTAAAATTAGGATTTGCAGATTAGAGGATGCATGATCCCAAATATACCAGGCCTATTTGGTCAACCCCGCCTAAAGAATTATTATATCCATGAACAAGAATCAGACGACACTTCATACCAGGGAGCTCATATATTTGAAGAATTTATCAGCAAAGTAACTAATCCATGTTAGAGAGTGCTAATACATGAATTCTAGAAGTAGTTGAAACGCAGAGTATTAAAAGAAATAAATAGATTCTTCGAACAAAAAGAAAATGCTAAAAAGGAAGCAATGTAGGAAGCCGATTAAACTAAAGTGTCTACTCCTACTACCACTAAATATGAATAGCGACAACAATTGGATAAGAAATCAGGAAAAAATTGATGACTAGTTCTCAACCTACTTCTCCCACTGAGAATTTAAATGCCTTGATCCAAAAGATTCAAAGTCTGCAAGGTAAGACATCCCCTTTCACAAAATTAGTTTACCATGTTGATTATGTTCCCAGAGTTGCACCTAATATTTTTGTTAAGATTGAAGCAGAGGATAAATCCGGTAAACCTCTTCCCCAAACATCTAGTAAAGAAATCATTGACCTAGAAAAGGAATAGCCTGCAGAGGTTATCAATCCAAACCTAGTTACTTTAGAACATCAATAATCCTCAAGATTCCCAAGTTATCAATGACAATGTTCATTCACCTCCAGATAATAAAGTATTAGATGTTCCTACTAAAAAAGGTCCCATCATTCAATATGTTCCTAGTTCAATTGATCCCTTCTGCTCATGACCAATCATTTCCCATTATAAGCACTACATATCTTCTAACTTCCACAACTGAAGAATCAACATATTTCGATGAAGGAGTTGTAGTAGTGTTAGGGGATTGTTGTTTTAATAAGAAACAAAATGAAATAATGATAAAAGGATCCACGAGAAGTAGAGAGGGCCAAGTTCTTACTAAACCAAATTCTATTCAAATCATTTGGAAACCATCCTCTATTGATCCTCAGAGTGGGGCTATGTAAGTAGTTGTAGCAACAGGATTCTTTACAGGAGCCAATTATGACTATGTATCTATTTTGAGTAAAGCATTGTAGGAGGAAAATGAAAATAATGTGAGAATGCAAACATAAAAATAAACTCTCCAAGAGAATCTGATCGAGCATGTGGAACAACTCAATGCTCATCATATTTCAAAATTACACAAGTTACAAAACCAGATTCAATAGTTATCAAGATAGAAAGGTATTGCATAGGTAGAGGTAATACAACAAGCTACTGAGCTTGATGATATCAAAACATAAATGGAAGAGAATAAAGAGTACAATATTTCTTCTACATTTTTCAAACTTAATGAACAAGACTTTAAAGATGAAGCTATCTCATGCAATAAGAATTTGAGAAAGACTCAAGTCTCATTCTTTAAGGAACTAAATGAACTACAAGATTATTTCAATACTTTTGAACATCTATCAAATATCCCTTTTTATCATGTAGATAAGAGGAAGAAGGTTGACTCATCTTATGAACAGTTATGCCAATGGAAAGAACACCTAAAGAACGTCCCTGGAGATCTTCCTATCCTAGATTCCATGAATCTTATGAGAGTACAATTTTTAATAAAGTCTTTGGAATCTTCTTGTGATAGTGTCGATCATGTAATCGAGAAGGGTCAAAAAATCAGTTCTAGGTAGTGGATCCTTATGGATGAATATATGGAAACTTTGGGCATGCCAACATTTGATGAATTAGGAAATGCAGATCCAACTAACTTAAAGATAGCTTAAGTGGAAGAATAAAGAGATCAAATAGTAAATATAATTCAAAATATCACTCAAATAGATACGTCTTCGTTCACATTTTTTATATCAACTCCAACTCAACTCAGAGTTACCTTACCAGGGTTTTTAGATAGTTGGTCAAAGATTCAATTCAACGAGATTAGATCTCTCTTATGTAAATTGCATATGCAGTTAGATAACGCTAATTACCTAGATATTACTTGTATGTGGGATGTTTACTCTAGATGGAAATATTTTGTTACTAATTATGGGTAGGGTAGATAATAGTGATGTCTCATATGATCCTAAAACTTATCCTTATTTTTTGATCTGTGATTGTATTTATTGGACCTCTTCATCTTTAGACATGGGGGGGATACGTTGTAGAATCACTAGTGGAATTTCTTGTGCCAGAGCTTGTATGAACTCTTTGTCCTATAACAAACCAAGTATGTAATTTTTTGCAGATTGGGTAATGTCAAATGGAAGAATTTTTTTGCATGTGGTGATTCGACAATTTATTAATAAAGTTCTCCTTGTTTCTTTGTGTCCTTCACTAAATCATATATTGATTAATTTCATATGTTAATCATTCCATAGGTTAAACAATAATTTTATATTTTGTTGTTGTGATGAACTAATGTTATTAATTCACATAAATTTTTTCATATGTTTTAGTCATGATGTTTTCCTTTATGAATTCCTTGGCATGATGAGATACTAATTTTAACTCAATTGCTCTTCTAATTTAAAAATTAACCAATCTCCTAGTAGGTTTCCCTGCTAGGACCCATTAACCAAATATACCTTTTCACTTAAAGAAAACATGTTCCCCTTTAAGTTACTACCAACATACTTGCACAAAATCATCAGTCTCCTCTCAAGGAATAAAACATTAAGCCAACGGAGGAATCGATCCGTCGGAAGTGGTCATACCAAACAACTCGAAAATAGGGAGATTCCTTAGATCACTTGAATTCTAGTGTGATCCCTGCAATCCCATGACTCAAGGTTACCTCTACTGCTATTTCCTAGGTCTTGGATATCTTTAGGTCATGGATATAGATTGCTTCATCGTGACTAATCAATCCCATCCGTGCTTTTATTGAAATAATCTAAATCCATATCACCAAACCTCACTAGAAGGATTCCATTGATGACCCCATACATATATGGACCATTAATAATTATACATCCTAGAGAGTGATCTCTATCCACTCCTCCTATACTATGAATGCCCCTAATAATTAATTATCGTAGAAGTAGAAGGGACAACACTTTGATTAATGGGTTATTAAGGAACTTAATAAACCATGGTATGCAAGTTACCTCTGCATGACCTCCTCTCAATAGATCCATAAGGTATATATATCCCTCTAACTCCAAAAAAACCCATGATGTATGGGTAGACATCAAAATATTCAACTTTTAAAAGATGGTTTCTAGAGCCCTTTTCTATGTTAGGATTGTCCATTATTTGTTAGATATATACGTGTTGGGTGCAAAACTATGTCTTGAATAGGTGTGCATAGTGTAAGCCTATCCAATGAACATATGTTTGCTTACCATGCCAATAAATCATCCCACAATCGCATATAGGGTGAATTTTTTAGAAGATTTTATGTGTGTATCATGTATAAAATCTCTTGATACCTATCTGCTCAAAAAATATTTAGGTTAATCGCTTGGTTCCTAAAACTCTTGAGCAACTGCATTATAACAATACTCTTTTATACACTTCACTACATGGAATTGTCTCTCTGACTCATCCATACTATGAGTATCACTTTCATCGTTTTTCCACCATTCATCTACCATCAAGGATATTACAAGCATTTTCCACCCCTTGGTTGTTTCCATTTCCTTATTTATTTGGAGTTAATTATTTGGTTGTTCATATTTAGGTAACTAATTTCCTTGATTATATGATTATTCCAATTAATTTAGTCTTTGGAAATCCATTAAAGTGCTCATTACCACTCTTGCAAATTATATGACCTCCTTTGGTATAATCCTTAGCCCCCCTTGTTTAGAGCATCCTTCAATGAGACATCCTTCCAGAATATTTATGTTCTAATCCCCATATTCAATTTATTATATTGATAAACCTCATTAGGTCCCATTCATTTCAATTTACCTTTCTTGGTCATCAGTTGCATCCATATTTAAAGTGGTTATCAGCAACTCGTCCCGATTGTTGACTATCATTACTGAAGCTATAGATTTGTGTCTGGGTCAACCTTATGATTATGTTCTAAAATAAGAAAGTGTTGAATCCATCACTCTTTGGAATACTCATCCATAATTGTCTTTCCCATTGTTAATTTCACTTACTGCATTGTATCATACATCATTCTAGTACATGAATGGTTTCCCTGTGGACCATCCCCTAAGGTTTATTTTCGGGGTTTGGTCTAGAGGTGTTATGTACCATGGCCCCATTTCCTTCATTAATGGGTTACCTTAAACTAGAAAAGGAGATTTGTCACTGTATATTTACTTATTAGTTGTTCACATGTTGAATTGTAACTCATTATCTCAATGTTGAGAATCATACACTTTATTGGTTATAATACTCCAATTCTGGTCTCAGACCCTGGAAATTTGAGACTATTTTTCAATATATTTTTACTCCATTTTGGAATCCTCCGTTTATATATATTCAAGTAATACCCATGTTTCAATGGTGATAGTGATACAACTTCAATCATAGTTCCAAGGATCTATTTAGTTCTACTTAGTAGTTGTTTTGAGCCACCTAAAGTAAGTTTCCTTCCATGTATTTATTTCTAGATATTAGGACTCCTTTATTTTTCATTAGGGATTCATTTGTTTTTATATAGAATCCCTCTAGGTAATATTGTTCTTTCCTATATATATTTAGTTCATATTTTCATATTAGCCACATTTATGTACTTGTATTAAGTCCTTGGCCTCATTTTATGATGTGTTATACTATGGCACTTTTACGTACTTTGATCCATCCACATGATGCCATTATCCCATACTGTATTAATATGGTTTCATGAGCATGGGAATTCCCACCTCATTGGTATAGAGATTATGTATAACCTTACACCATTGGTTGGTTGTGTGCAAGTGGGTCTCTAGAGCCTTTTGGGGCTTGTCCTCCTTCTTTGCTCCTATGCTCCTTTCTTGGTTCTTCTTCATGGTTTGGGGGGAGTTAAATCATGATGTATATCAACCATATGATTTACTTAATACCTCATACATAAAGAGGTATTCATTATTAGCTTGTTTTTGCTTTCCTACCTTCTAATGAGAACTTTCAACTAGAAACATCATGTTCACATCATTAGCCCTTATTTCCATCATCATGTGACCTTAGTATTGTCATAATGAGCCAATTCAAACCCCAATTTTGATAAAAAAAATAATATCATGGAATTCAAGCTTGTTTCCACATGTAGAGCATGCATCAAAAATTTAAAAACCGATGTTATGGTCCTAAAGTAAAAAAATAATGTTTTTACAACTCCCTAATGCGCATTCACCTGATTTGGATCATTTAGACCCAAAAAATGAAATTGGAAATAAAAAATAAAATGGAAACACATAGAGAGATATTGTAGAGAGAATTTTAGTATAGTAAAACTCAAATTTTATAATGAATGAAATGGAAAAAAGGTCATAAACTATAAAGTAATAGAAACAAACTAGAATGGTGGTAACATTTCTCTAAAGAGAGATGTGTCAACTACGCTCATTCACAAGAAGCCATTACAAGAGGCCAAAAATTTCATTTCAACATAAGTTATGATGCAATAAGATGAAAAATCTATAAATATCCAAAACTTGACCCTAGGAAATGGTCTGGAAAAAGGAAAGTAGACCTTGAGAAGGCTAGACGATATGTCAACTTCCTATAAGTGCAAATTTTGCATACAATTTTTGCTTAGGGAATTTCTTGGATTGTTACTAAGAATAATTAATTATCTTTGAGTTTGGCATGCCATGAAATTGAAGATAACTATGTGGCATACGTCCACTACCAAAATGTAAGAGAATTGCCCACAAAATGCATTGGAAGTTTTAGACCTTAAAAACAGATGTAAAACTACTAAGATGTGGAACCATTCTGAACTGGTGGAATAAGTGGGTGGATAATAGTATTCACTTGTATTAGTCATATCCCCTTTATAATAAATGATCCCCGTTGCATCAAGTTCCTCAATCATATGGGGAAACTACTATTAATTTTGACTCCAAGCGAGTAACTTACCCTATTGAATAAGTTTCCTTGCTATGATGACCCAATAGAGTTTGTATGTTTTCTTGGTGGGTGCCCTTTAACTTAGCATCCATGATATGTTGAACTATCACCAACCTAGTGTAGTCAAGATTGAATTTTGTAGAATCCAAGTGCTTGTCCATCTCTAAGGTATTCAAGAGAGGTGGAAGAAAATGGTCAAAGTAACTCCCCATTAATTACAACATTCAACACAAGGAGAGGGGAATACTTAATGAATAATAATTCTCATCCATTACCTTGACAATGGTTTAAGGCCTATATTAGAGTGGTTATAGATTCTAATTGGGTTCTACGAGATGTTTTTTTCTAAAAATGTATCCATTCCTTATCTTCCACCTAAAACTTATGTGGAACTCAATATTGAACATGGTGACTCTTGTAATTGGCATTGGCTTTCTATAAAATATCACAAAATTATTGTTAGATATGTTGGATCCTTTCAATAAATTTGGCCACCTAATTAGTTAAAATCTAAGCATGGGAGTATTATTCATATGTATGTGCATTGGGAACATTACATCAATTAGAGAAAATGGTTTTAACCCCAAGCATGCCTAAAAGGGGTTGTGGCCAATAGGTGTATGAAAGGCTCCATTGTAGCTATGCTAAACACAATGAAGGTTTTCATTCTATGTGCATGGGTATTTGGAGTTGTGCATTATTAGGATATGAATAATCATCATTTTAGCTACTATGTCTATCCATTGGGGATGGAATTTGGTTAGTTTGGTGTCCATCATCAACCACGGGTTGAACCATAAAATGCTAAGGAATATATTGTCTCAACCTAAAATAATGGTCCATGGGAACCTATAATGAACCAAAACATGCTTGAATAAGATATTAGTAGAGGATTTTATTGTGATGCCCTTCTTACAAGGTGTTAAAATGGCCATCTTATAGAACCAATCAATAAGAAAAAATACATAATCATTTCCATGTTTGGATGAAGGAGATCCATACATGTAGTCCGTGGATATAGACTCTCAAGTTATGTCTCGGGTAGGTAGATGAATGTACAACCCCTACATCATTATAGCATTTTTGGTGATGGCATGGGCGGTGCACACTCTAATATACTACCAATGTCCTTGATCCAGATCCATGAGTTAAATGCCCATGAAATATTGACTTTATAAATAATGGTTTACTTTTAATTTCTAAGTTAGGTCAGTTGTGTTATTTAAAAAGTGATTATTATTTTCCTTTATACAACATATCATAGGTTTCTAGCTCCCACTAAGCTTCTGACCAGCATCCCTATTCATATTGTTTGGGCTTTTCTTGTTTTCAATTCTACCTCACGAATTTGTATTATGGATTAAGTATGAAGGTGCATTTACAAATTGGTATTAGAGATATCATTTACAATTATAGTGGTTGTCTAGGCTTAATGAAAATCAATGATCATGTTTTTTGTACTTTTTTAAAGTAACATACAAGTCATATTTGATACAAAGAGACTAGTTATTATCTCCATTCTCAAAATTGTAAGGGATTGTTGTGTTGAGTTGTTTGATGAATCAAATAATGATTTGTGATGATTGGGAAAATGTATAAATGTTGATGGAAATGTTTACATTTGATATTGCATTGATATTACCTTAAATAATTAATGCTAACCACCCTTTGGAACCTTTAAAATGTTTATATGTTGTGCATTATTCATTATTGATCTCGGTGGCCTATCGAGTGGTGGTTGTTCACCTAACAAGATAATATATTTAATTATTTATGATACTTATCCGTATTTGGTGTGTATGTTGTTTAATGCATGTGCCAAAAGCATTGACCTTGTCCTCGCAATGGCTATCCTTAAAAGTTAAGATACCTTTTCCCCATGGTGTAATAAATGATTGATGAAATGAAATTGTCTTATGATTTTGATGAAATATTTTAACTAATGTTGAAATAGTCATCTTGAGTGGTATACTGGTATTTTTTATGAGACTTAGTGGTAACACCCTTAAGGGTGATTTATGCATTGGGATGGGTAAATCTATTATGTATTTGAATCAGTAGTTTCCTCATGTTCATATTTTTGTAGAGTGAAGTTATTACTCACAAAGATGACTATATATGTCTCTTATCTTGAATGCATGGGTGGGTATAATTGTGGGAAAAAAAAAACAATGTTTGTTACATTTTGGGTAATTCCATTATTACCTAGTTGTATTCATATTAAAGATTATGTTGTGTTGCACCTTGAACGCTAATTTTGAGTGCATTGTATGCCACTCTTCAAAATGACCAAGTATTAAATCCTCATAAATAAAGTGCAACAGTGTTATGTATGACAAGATATCAGTCATGTTTTCTCTTGTTGTTGACTACCAAATGAAAGAGAGAAACATACTTTAATTATGCCTTTGAAAATGGTCATTTTAATGCTTGTGAATTTTCACACAATAGACTAAACTTGAGTCTAAGTTGAAGTTGTATGAATCATTGCTAAATCATTGAAAAAATAATTTAAGGCTCCAATTTGATTGATCCTCCATGTGAGATAGGAGATTTATTTAAGAATTGGCTTTCCTTGATAATATTCAATTATTGCATGGAAATGACCTTGGTTAATGGATATCAATGAAAGGTGGAGAGTACCACAATTTGATTAACACTATGCCATTAGACCTTGGATTGGGAAAGTTGGTAAAGACCCAAGTTTGAAATGAATTGAATGAACAACTAAATGAGCAAATGTACCTTTTGGACATGATATGATTATGAAATTTTTTTTTCCCTAAAATGTTGTAGATGGTGTATTTAGCAAGTGTTGTCATCAAACTAATGAGAGGGATGGATATAAGGAAAAATATGATTGGTGGGACAACTATAAGGAAAAAATGTTCCATATTTAGGAAATGGAAGAAGTCCCATGTGAAGAGTGGGACCATTGTCAGATGATTAAAAGCTAAGTATTCTGAAAATACTTGATCATATCTTACTTGTTTACTATGAGAGAGAGTTGAATTTGAATTCGACTAATCTCATTCATTAAATTTCTTTGACGTTGAATATTTTAACAAATTTGATTTGCATATGAATGATATATTGAATATGCTTAATTCCAATTGAATTTGTGAGATATCTTTATTGTTTCAATATGTTAATTGCATTAAGGAAGGCGTGCAAGTTATAAAGGTTTTAGAGTATGGTGCCATATACACTGAAAAAGGGGATCATGAAAGGCCTAATTAGATCATGTTTGAATCTAGACTAGTCGGTAGGTAAGACCAACTGCTAAGAATTGGAGTGGAGCTTGGCTAAAAATTATCTAATGGAGTGCAAAAGAATTATAGAGTTGGATAAGGCTTAAAGGTATCTCTAAGAGAGGAAATGCGGAGTTGGGCTTGGGGAAACAAAACTCATAAAGAATACAATGTAGAGGTAGCTCAAGGCATCAAAGGAATCTACAAGATGTAAATAGATGGTTGTAGCATTAAATGATGCATGTGCCCAACAAGGCATATATAGAAGTGAGGGTTTTTTCTCACCCTAAAAACTCTATTTTGTTTTTGATATAGAGTTGCTTTCATTTGAAGTAGCATGTATAGGTTATGTGTATGAACTAAGTGTTGCTACTTGGGTGAGATTATCACAGATAATGATGTATTATGTGATTGGTAGAAAGGCCATGGAGTATATCATTTATGATATGAAATTCCAAGCTATGAAAAGAAATTGAAAGGGATAATTCATTTACTACTCTCTTGTTCTCCTATTATCTTCTCTAGATTGAGAAAGCTACTATGTGTGGATAATTAAGGCATGGAAATTCTAATAAGTACAAGAGAGAAAAATAGTTGGAATACATGGTAGAGTGCATATAGATATGAATAATTAACTAAGAGTGGTTTGTTTTTATATGCAATGAAAATGGCACAATAATTGATGTGGTTGTTGACTTGTTATATAACTAAGAATGGTTGAGGACATGGTTGAAGATGATGATATATTTGAATATGATAGATAGCCTTATAAAAAAGATAAGGACAAGAGGATGCTTTTCAATAGATTGTTGAAGGGATCGTGTGAGTTCCCATGAGCCATTAGTTGATTAGGTAACTTCAGTAATGTTGTTGATAACCATACATATATGAAATCATTCATGCCAATATAACATGTGACTTGAAAGGATTTGGGTAAGAATTCATTTAGTCATGCTTTGATATCTTAATCAATATGTTTATAATGACATATGAATGCATGTACATGATTGATACCGGGTGGAGTGTGATAAAGGAAAGAAAAGTTTTATATGTCAAGATTATTATAATATTGTTGGTGCATGCATCAATTAGTATGTTGTGATTGAGTTGGTTAAGAGTAGTAACTAGAGTGGATGAGTATTTATGCTCATGTAATGAATTTCCCTTCCGTGTAAAATTGAATTCTACCTGAGACAACCATGTATGATATTATAGTGTGTTGGAAATGGGAAATTCTACAAGTATCCAATGGTATCCCTGCTTGCAATTGATGTCCTAGACTATAACATTTTTTCCAACACTAAAGAGCATTAAAGGAGTATATTCCTAGTGTTTTGTTTGGGATAACGAGAAATGTGTCCAAATTGTTTAGCACGTAATGGGGAGGCGACTAGATGATGTGTTGAGGTGTTGGTTTAGTCCTCCAACTTGTCTTGGTAAAACACATGAGTTTGAAATATGGTATTTTAAATTTAATGTGAGGTTGCATTGTTTGAATGTGCATAGATAAACTATGAAATCATGCAAGTGATAAGTCTACATTTATGAATGTTCATGAATATGTTTAATGCATTTAGGGGATGCATGCTTGTCTGAAAAATCCATTCATTTAATTGAATGACATGGAGGGTTTCTAGGGGAGTGTGGAGTGATGAAAGGAAATACCTTCCATTACTCATGAGGGATTGTTGAAAAGTGAAACAAGTGGTATGAGTTAGTAAAAGTAAAAATAACTCACCCCACGTCATAATATAAGTGGGAGGCACGTAATATAAGTGGGAGGCCGAGGGGATGCGCCCCACAAGACAAGATCAAATCAACTAATAATGACTTCTAAAATGAGAATATGGTGAAGAGTGTGACTGTAGTGTCCCTCTTTAACCAATAAATTTTTGTGACATTCAGAGAGAGTGAAGTTTGATGGATTATGTATGTCATACATGTATGTTGTAGACCTGGTTGGCTCACTTTATTGATGAATGTGTATACATATGCATACACCATTACGTCTATGATATGTGCATCACAATAATTTTGGCAAAGTATATGATATATGTTTCTCCATCTACTTATAGCATATGACACAAGTGCAGGTCATTGATGTTGATATTTGATTGAGACATATGACAATCATTATTGTGTGGAACAGATAGTTGACTATGATGTTATCGATAATACATGTTTTGCATGATTATGTGTGCTTAACCTTGTGATTATTAGGATTTGGTAAGCGACTCGATTACTTGCCAACATGGATGCTCGAATCAAAAATGACTATGGAAGTCATGTACACATTTGGGTAAAATGTGCTTAAGATAAATCCATTATGGATTTGATTGGATATTCATAATCTATGAAGTTGTGATGTGTGCAAGTCTAGGGAACA
Source organism: Pseudotsuga menziesii (assembly GCA_001517045.1). Classification (NCBI taxonomy): domain Eukaryota; kingdom Viridiplantae; phylum Streptophyta; class Pinopsida; order Pinales; family Pinaceae; genus Pseudotsuga; species Pseudotsuga menziesii. Next base: position 167,199 of record LPNX010628253.1, read on the forward strand.
AGACCTTGCTAATGGACCATTAGATGGGTAAAATATTACATTCATTACTTTGAGGAAAATGCATAATTTTGAAGCCAAATAGATGAGAAGCCATGGAGGTTAGGGCACAGAGTCCTAAGCCCATGGAAGATCAATACATGGAGTCTTGGATATGTGATTAGGGTGTGGAGTCCTAAATCTACTAGGGTTCAGAGTCCTAGATATAAGACAAGAGCATGGAGACCTAATACATCTAGGAGGCATTCAATAGTGGTGTGGAATCCCTATTCCCCGACAGAAAATACCACTCTTAGGCATGAAATAACCAAATAAGCTAACCTATTGTTAACCCTGAATTAATTTAAATTCATTCTTACCCACTTTGGATGGGATTATAAGTAGTATAATATTTAATGAAAATGGTGAATTAATTAATTAAAGGAAAATGAATATTAGAATTATTGTTGGAGAGACACCTGAGATAGGTGAATAATAAAGGATTAAAAATTTAATAAAATTTAAAAGATGACACCTCAGTAGAGGTGATAAATAGTAGTTATTTTTTTTAAATTAATTAAATGACTAATTTTTCATGGGAAAAGGGGAGGTGTCACTCCACCTAGAATCTAGATATAGATAGTACCCCCTAGGTTTGGGGGAACTGGGGGAAAGAGTAGTGAAATGCTGTCGAAATGACTCTATATTGAACACTTAGTTAATTTTAAACTGCTTTATCAATCTGAGAGTGGTAAGAGTAGGAAGAACATGAACCTCACAGGGGCTTCACTTGTTGACCAATATCTTATCACGTTAGTTCATATTGTGGGTTTTAAAATTATCAAAAAATGAACCAATATATTGCAGGTATTGGGGGAATGAGGGGTTTAAGGTGGGGGTGGGTAGGGTGGTTTATAAGGATTGACGTATAAAAAAGGGTGGGGAGGAGGTTTTAAGTATTGGGAGGGGGTTTCAACAAAAAGAGTTTGGGTCGATATCTCTTAAAATTAAGGGTATTCTTTAATATCCCACGATCGCACGTGCTATGTGAGAGGTTCACTGAGTGAAGTCCCCGTGATGAACCTCTTCCTATTACTGCCTTGGATTCCTCACTATATTATCATCTTAGTACTGTGTGTGAGCTCTTACATCTCGGGGGGTTCTAGGGAGATAAGTTCTCTTTGGATTTGGTTGGGAGGAAAACCAAATGAGATGGAAAGCTTGGAGCTGAGGTAGAAGAATATTTCAGCTGTGGACATCATTATTGTTAGGTATAATTTGGTATTTAATTTTTTTATTATGTTATATCTTTGGTCTAGTTAAGAAATTCATAATTTGTAATAGTTTATATTATGAAATAATTATAGAATTATCGGGCTAATAGCTAATTGATATATGAATTATGTTTTATTTTTATATGTGGAATATATTTTGGTTGTATGAACCTCATTTGTACATACAACCATGGCTAAGTATTGGTTAGATGTAGTTAATAGAATGAAAGAGAAATATGCAAATATAAGTTTGTTGAATGGGTTATTTTCTTTTCCCACTCAAAGTAAAAGTTTACAACTCTCCACAAGAAATTGGGCAATCTTTGTTATTACAGTAATGTTTCCTTATATAACTCTTCCCAATGAAATTGTGTTTGAGAATGGATTCGATTTGAGTTCATGTAACATAAGGATGTAAAATATAAGTTGAGTGGGATGAAATTTGGGTTGGTTAGCTATGAGTTAAGTAAGAATACAATTTTTTTAATATATTATGATTACATGTGTTATGTTTGTAAAAAATCTTGAATGAGAAAATATCACAAATTAGGGGGAAAAGGCAAATGTAAATTGGATCACTATAATAGTAGGGAAAACCCATTCCTTAATTTTCTTACTATCAGTAGAATTAAATATGGGTTGTCCTCTCCCTTGAATGGTTAAAATTGAAGATGGGTTGCAAACAAATGTAAAAATTCTCCAGTAAGGAATGTAAATAATATTTTAAAAAAGAATTAGTTGAGAAGTTGAAACCTGTAAATTACCCAACTTTTCATGCAATTGAGGTTTATTTAGTAGTAGAATGCACCTCCTTAAGTTCATTCAAATCTAGTTATACACTCCCATAATCCAGCTTAGTTTAGGATTTGCATTCAAAGTGTTTGCTAGAACTTCTGAATGGACATTATAGCCTTAACTAAGAATTATTGAAGGTATGGATAATTGTTGTTAATAATCAGGTTGTATATTCATGCTATGAAAATATGGATAAGACTTGCATGAATTGAAGGGTTGAATCTTAAATTCCACATAAAGATTCAGGGGAATGCTTGCCAAGTGTTTGGAAAATCCATGAAAGAAATATTTGGCTTTATTTGAGAAAATAATTGGGAAATGAATTCAGGAATCTTGTGCCATTAAATTGTTCATGAATCACTGTAGGAAATTGCTCTCTATGAGTTTTTATAAACATGGATAGGTTAGTTCCATGTATAATTATAGCTTAGAGTTTGTGATTCAAGTGTTTGTAAAAATATCTAAATGAATAATATTGTATTGTTATGAATTTTACATCTTTAATTCAAATTATGTAGGATACAATTTGATGAGGAAGTCATTCATTGAATTAATATAAAAAAATGAAATGGAGTTGGGTTGTCTTTATCATTGTGAAGTTTTGGGGTTTCTTTCCATATGTTTGACAAAATGCTTGAATGAGTTACAAGTTTTTATGGCAAAATAAGGATTCGATATTGCTATAGATTTCATTTATTATCAGTATGGTTATATGATTATGACTTAGAAGCATTTTGGTATAAGTAATTTGGCAAATTATGTGTGATTGTGTAAATTTAATCAAACATGTTTATATAGATTTTGGTTCGGTTTTAGATCAACTTCTGGGGGTATTTGTGCCATATGAACTTAGAACCCCCATTATGATTTAAAAAAAAAAAAATCAGAATCTAATTCCATGATGTGGGTGTTTTTCCACAAACACAAATTACCGTGCAATGGTTGTTTTGTTTCCAAATTTACGAATGTGTGAATATTATTAGCTTCCATTTATTTGTTGAAATGAATCATCTATCAATATATGTAGGTAGTGGTTTATAAATGTTTGAAAAAGGTTCTCAACCAATTAATTTGTTATTTGAAACTATTTTTGAAGTGTTTGGAAAAATTCATGAATCGAAAAGTAGTGTTTGTAAGCAGAAGATGCATACTATTTGACTGAATTGTGAAATTATTGTATGTATGTGTTTTTTAGTATTAATGGTAGATAGGTTTTCCTACTATCTATAAGAAATCACGACTTCATTCCATATGTGTTAGTGAGTTTGATCTGTTAAAAGTTAGGAGATTATGGACACAGAAATAAAGTGTTTGGTGAATTGTAACTATCGGGATTTGGGCAAAGACAAACTATTATGATCTTAATGTTTTTTTAATATGCATTAAATTTATAGAGGTAGTAGATTGATTGTTAATTAATTGAAATTACTTGTCATCTGGAAATGTTATTAGTGTTATGCCAAACAAGTTTTGCAGACAAGTGTTAAGAACATAAGTGTCAAGCATTTGATGAAAAACTTTGAGAAACTTAAAAAAAATATGGAGGTGTAGAAGTGAATTCCTATCAATGCATAGTTGAGTTAAGTAGATGGTGTGTTGCAGTGGTTGAGTCTCTTAATTAAGATATTAGTCATATGCACTAAGTGTTTGACTAAATCTCTCTATCCAGATGAAGAGTGTAATCAATGATATATTCCTATCAACTTGTGAGCGAATGTATCCTTAGGTTGGGTCTTATAAAAAAATGTGACCCCTTATTTATTATACTAATTTCATGATATGCATTTAATGAATGTGCAAGTCATTATCTAGGCTTCATGGTATTATAATAATCTTAAGTACTATATGAATATTATTTCGTATGATTAATGAACTAGTCATAATAATAATAGAAAAAAATCATATATTGAGTTTATCTTTTAGATGTTTATGGTTGTCGGTAAGGTGGGACCTTAGATATGGTATCGGAGCTAGTTTAAGGACTAGGACCTAGGGCTTACACGCTAATGTCTTTCTATTTTATTTTTTATTTATTTTTGGGTGGGGGTTGATGATGATAGCTTGAGATTAATCATATTGGTTAAGATGTGTATGTTTATTTTATGTCTTATCATTAGTTTGGACCTACCCATTTGTCTTTCATGATTTTACTTTTGTAGTTGGTTACTGTTTTTTCTATTGACTGTGCACATGGAGGTATGTTGTTGGAGTTGAAGGAAACCTTGTTAACAAGTGTTATAAGGGGATCATATGACCCTTGATATAGTAAAGTCACTAAGGATTCATTGGTACTTAGGCCATCATTTTCTCTAGTTGGGGTTTAGAAAGTACACCTTGATTGGTTTAGCAAGATATATTGTCAATGTAGCAAAGTATTATCGTTGCAATAGTCTTGAGTTTGCATTTTTATTATATTATATTGGGTTTGGGATAACATGATGTTTGCAATTGTGACGTTTTTTTAAGAGTTCATGCAGTATGCCAAAAATCTAACTATAGTTTTTGAATCATGAGAGATATCTTAAAAATATGATTTTGGTGATATTTTTAGCATGTTAATTTGAATCAATTGTTGGGTGTATGCAATCTCCTTGCACAAAAAGTTGAGATTTTGTATGAATCTAAGTTTTGGTTGTGAGAATGTGGTTGCATTGGGAAGTAAATTCATTGTAGACATATATTATTATAAAGGGATTAACTCACAATATCCTTGGACAAGAACACATAGAGCTAGTATGTTACGTACATCTACTCCCAATTTCCAGTTCAATGGTAAATTCTTGTATTGAATTTTTTCCGAATGCAAATTGAATGATAATTGTGGCCTTGTTGAGTTTGTTACTTAAGTGTTTGTTAAAATTATTCAACTAAGAACAAATAGATTGAAATTTATTCAAATGGTTATGGTTAACTACATGGGTGATTTTAGTTAGACCTGAATGTTTTTGTGTAAGAGATGGTTTTAATGACGGTAAATTGTGGGACAAAATTCCATTTTTCAAAATGATTTGATGGTATCCCAATGCTTGTCTCAGTGGTTGTAAATTATGGGTGGAACTCTTCTTATACTGGTATTTCATTCTTATGATCTTTATTTATATCCTTTAGTAGCTAGAAATCAATCATAGAAGCAAAATGAAATTTGTTGGGCTTGCTATATAAGGGTTAAATAGAGTTTTCCTTTATTTTCCTTGATTGATGCCAAGTGTTCAATCAAATTTCTCAACCAAAACATTGACCGATGGGTATTGAACTCATAATGTGGACAAATGATGATGATGTTGATGGTCAAATATACTCTCTATTGAATTCATATTTGTTTTCGGCCATGTGCATGTGGAAAGTCCTCCATTAATATTGTTTCCTTTTTACTTTATAGATTTCAATATTTATTTATTTAATTTTAGCATTACCCAAGGAGGAATGTATGTGTAAGGCTTCTCACAATGTGTTTGACATCATACCTCTAATGCAATCTAGAAATAGTTAAATTGCATCCATTGAAAGAGACAATTTTCCATCTCCCAAACATGAAAATCTCATCTACAGTAATCGTAAACAATGATGAGAGCTTGGGAAAGTGATTGGGCATTAAAATAAATGAAAATGCACCGTTAGAGATCACAAGAGAGTGTTGGAAAGTGTTGAGGGAAGCCATGAAAATGATTAATAAAACTCAAAACAGAAAAAACCCATGTTCAAAATCAAAATGAAGAAAATAAATTTGAATTCAATGTTGTAAAATAATGAACTTAGTTTTGGAAATAAAGTGTTTGTCCATCATGATCTCTTTGTCTTACATCTTTGAATTTCATATCATCAAATTTAAAATCTCTTATTATGTTGATGTAATTTCCATCCATACAAAAGGCATCTTCAACTTTGATATTGCATTGCATCTTAGTGAAATTTTCAGCCATATCTTATCTCTTTAATTTTAATCACAAGGTTATTCTTATTGCAATTTCCAACTTAAGTAAGTTGGGTTTGATTTTGTTTTTTAACAAGAACGGGTAAGTGGGGATTGTATTAAAAAAGAAAAAGAGAATTACAGTAGCATATTTATGGATTGAATCCATAGGACTTCAAAAACCATAATATCTTGCTCTTCCCTTACAAAATGAATCTTATCTCAAAATAGTCTGAATCTGAGATGGCTATAAATTCTTACAAATTTCTCGAGAATGAGAAGACAAAAAATGAACATATCAGAGAAAAGATTGCAGCTGTCCTAAACTCTTTTAATGATAGTGAGAATGGATTCTTCAATGGCTGAAAGACAAAACTGCTCCTGTATCAAGGGACCCAGCAACGTTTAGAAATGTTCCCATTGCAAATCATGAAACCATAGTCAAGTTGCACTCCTGTGTTTGCCATTTGATCTGGAGATTGGTTGTTTGATCGAAGGATATGAAGAAAGTTGACATCATTAAAATCACTAATAAGATCGTTGAAAATGTGATGCATCTTGTTGGAAGGGATTTTATAATTTTTTATCATCTTCCTTACCTCTCTAATGACTAGTAGTGAATCCTCAAACACTACTATTTCTTTGATTCCAAGAGTGATAGAAATTTCCATCCTTTTCAGTAAACCTAACCACTCTGCATAGTCGTTGGTGTTCCTCCCAAGGCCCTAAGAAAAATATTTCTGTTTGTTCCCCCCTGGATCAAAAATTACCCCTCCCACACCTGACAATCCTGGATTTCCTTTGGAGGCCCCATTAAAGAACGGAGTACGAAAATCCAACTTTGTTTGCCATTTGCTGAAAATTTTGGGGTTCTTTCAGATCTGCCATCTTAAAGGGTTGGGTTTTTTGGCATCTTCCAGAGTAGGCTTGAGAGGGAAAAGAAGATCTCTAATCCATCTTTTACCGGTGGGGTTTAACAGCTTAAGATGTAAGTGTCGCAATCCATTGGACATAATATCTTCTGTCAATAATGCTTTGGCAAAGGAGGAGACTCTAACCGGAGATAGATTCAAGTTTTCAAATAAACCTTTATTTCTGGCTATCCATATCTTCTAGAAGACATATTTGGGGAGCGCAACCCACGCTCTCATGAAATCTGGTTTTTTAAATAAAGTACCTTGGTAATAGTCTTTCCAATAGATGAATAAATCTTTCCAATTTGTAGGGAGAGTGATATTAAAATGAAGCTCTTTAAGAGCTAAGCACCATACCTCATTAGCGAAGGGGCAATCCAGAAAGAGATGATTCTGCATTTCTTCCATTTTTTTGCATAGAATGCAGCGAGATAGTCCTTCAATTCCCCTCTTTTTTAAATTCTCGGCTGTTGGTATTTTCTGATGAACTAAGAGCCAGAAAATTATATATATATTTTAGGAAGTCCATCAACGCTCCATACATTTTTCCATAGGCCTTCTTTTCTGCTATTATTTTGAATTGCATTGTAACCAGCCTTCACTATGTATATTCCTAAATTTCCCCAGCTTCTGGAATATTTTAAATTGATGTGGATCGGCAACGAGCCTTGGAGGATTGTTTACAGGAGATTGTAATCCAGCTTCAATCGATATGGAATTTCCAGGGTTCTCCACCCAACCCATCTTCCACTACTATGCCAACACGATATGTCACTCATCGTGGAGATATTTTGACTGTCCATCCATCTCTTGAGATCCACGAATCTGTCACGTTGTTGTGCAATTCCCACACTGTCCTCCCAAATCCAAAATTTTCCTTCTGTTTCCAATTGACCATCGCAGATGGTCTTGGATGATGAATGCTACGTTTTGGCATAATTTCTAGATTGGAGACGCATTTTGGTTAATAGGAATGATAGTCATGAATCTATCTCTGTTTCCATTTAGTTATTTCTTCCTTAGTGCATCCTTCCACCAGGCTCTATTTCATAAGATCATTTGCCAAATGATTTTTGCACTTAGCGCAAGGTTCATAGCAACCAATTCTTTGACACCCGCTCCTCCACTATATTTTTTCATGCATACCGTGTCCCAATTGATAAGATTAAGCTTCTTAGTGTCATTGTGTTTTCCCCCTCGCCAGAGGAAGCGTCTAAGCTCGTTTCCAAACTTCTAAATAATCAAATTTGGGGCTAATGAAATGGAACAAGTGAAGATTGGGAACGCTGCCAAAACAATGCTGATGAGAGTCAATTTCCCTGTCAAGTTGAGCCAGATAGCTCCCAAAGATTGTATTTTATTTTTTATTTTTTGTACCAGTTCTTTCCAATCAGATTTTTTCTTTTTCCCTTTGTGAATCGGGATTTTGAGATATATAACGGAGTTCCAATTTATGCTACCCTCATATCCTAGCATCTTGGCTATCCTGGCCATGGTTCTAGCAGGACAATTCCAACCACAGATTTTGGTTTTAACAGCATTAAATTTCCCATCTGATGCTTTGAGAAAGGTGGAGATGACTTCTCTGAATATTTCAGCAATTATGACGGAGGCTCCTCCTAAAAGAATAGTGTCATCTGCATACTAAGCATGATTAGCGTTTTTACTCCTCTGGCAATTTTTAGACCTCTGAGTTCTCCAATGTTTTGCAGGACCTTAGGTGTAAAAGAGGGGAAAGTGGGAAGCCTTGATGGAGTCCTCAAGAGGCTTGAAAGAAGCCCGCATGTCTGCCATTAACAAGAGGTGCGATCCATGGGCTGCTTACACATGCTTTGATCCATCTACAAAAGTTTTTGGAAAATCCCATTTTGAGCATGATCTCAAATAAAAAGAAGTGATTGACCCCGTCAAAAGAATTTTTCATGTCCAGCGTGATGGCCATATCTTGTTGTCTGCGCTCCATGCTTGAATGGATGGCCTTTTGGACAATGATTATACTATCCATGATCTGCCTGCTAGCAATGAAACTTCCCTGAGTTTCTAAAATAATATTTTCCATGATCTTTTTCATTCTTGTAGCAAGGATTTTGTTAAGAATTTTGTAAGAGGTGTTACATAAGGAGATGGGATCGAAAGAGGATTTTTTTCTTTTGGGATCAAAGCCAAGAATGTGGAATTTGTGGCTCCTCCGATTTTAACTTTTTTTCTGGTCCAGTTTAGCATTTTATTTATATCTTCTTTGATGATGTCCCAAGTAGCTCGATAGAAGTTGGTCGTAAACCCATCAGGTCCTGGGGACTTGTCAAGGTGGAGTGTCCATATTGCTTCTATAATCTCATTTTCATAGATTGGCATTTCCAACTCCTTGTTCTTTTCTTCAAAAATGATAGAATGGATGCCTGATAGAAGATCCTCTTGGGAGAAAGGATTTGTCTCACCACTGCCAGAATACAACTGATTGAAGTGGTGCTAAGCCAGCTTCTTGATATTGTCTTTCCCGGAGATAATTTGGTTATTGTTGTTTTTCAATTCGTTGATGAAGTTGTAGCTCAGTATTATTTTGGTTTGTTTGTGGAAGTATCTTGTGTTTTATCTCCTCCCTTTAACCAAAGTTGGCGAGATTTAATTCTCAGAAACTCTTCTTCGTGTCTGGTTGCTTTTAGAATTTCACAATTTAGGGCCTTTTCATGGGCTAATATTTCAGGAGTGATCTCTTCTTCATCCATTTTAGAGTGGACGATGTCCAAATCTGATTGAAGGATTTTTTTTACAATGGAAGGTTCTGAGTAGGAGGTCACTGCCCAGTTTTTCAAGGAAGAGCAGACAACCCTGAGCTTAGACTCCCATATGAAGCTACGGGAGTCGGAGAAAGAAGAGTTCCAGGATGAGTGAATAAGATCTAGAGTCTTGGCGTTGTTCAACCATAGTGGGTTGAACCTGAAGGGAATAGGCCCCAGGTTTGTTGGAAGGGTGAAGGAGAGGGAGATGGGATTATGGTCAAAGGTAGCTGAAGAAATAATGTGAGAAGAAGGAAGAAAATCTTTTTGGAGGAAGGTTGTACTTACCAGAAAATGATCTAGTCTTGCAGCAATGTGTCCTCGTCCAACTCACTTGTTGATCCAGGTGCATTTCCCATTTTTGGGCATAGGATCCAGAAGATCTAGATCTGTCATCAAGTCTTCTAGTTTTTCCCCAAAATATTCTCTGATGATCGAACTTCCTCTTTTTTCCAAGCTCGATTTTGTTGTATTGAAGTCTCTAGCTATGATAACGTCTTGCTATGCAAGTCCACCTTTAAAGAGAGTAAAGAGTCCCGGAAATCCATTTTTTCTCTGTAATGGGTAGGCCCATATACATTGCAAATGTAAATAATTTCCAGATTGATTTTGTTTTTGCACTTCTTCTAATAACCAATGTGTGTTTTCTTTTGTTGATTTGATATTGAATTTATCTACTCTACAGAAAGTTTTTATTCCACCTGAAGTGCCTCTAGAACTTATGGCCTTCCCAACACTAAATTTCCAGAAGAGAGATGACCTGCTCATAGCCTCATCTTCTGGAATCTTAGTCTCCTGGACAAGCAGAATGTCTGGTTTCTCAGTATTTATGATGTTTTTCAAAGCTTCTACCTTGATTGATCCTCCCAGGCCTCTATAGTTCCAAGAGACTAGTTTCATTATTTCTTGGATGTATGAGATCCTCCTCGGGATCTAAAGTCTTTGGCTCCAAAAGATTTGACATTCTAAAGCAGTCAAGTATCTTCTATGTTGAGTTGCCTTCCTAGTTCTAATTCTCTTTCTGCCTCTTGCTCTTGTTGTTTGCTTTGATATTTTCTTCCTCTCGTGGCTTGGGATGGCCCTAGCCCTATTGTTTCCTGGGTTTCTTGAGATAATGATTGTCCTGGGGATGCATGCTTTGGGTTGATCCTGCTGTGCCTAACCATTTATTCCCATGTTCCCCCAGGGGAAGGTGATATGTCATCAGTTTTCCCAGTGTTCTCTTCATTTGCTACCACCATATCTGCCCAAGTTCCTCCACGGGAGACCGACCTATTAGGAACCTTCTCTGAGACCTCTTCTACCACTATTGGGGAGAGTGTTGCAGGGGACTGGGTCCTATTTCCTTCTATTATGTCTTCCTTGTTCTGAGTTTCTAGATCTGGGATTTCCCCTTCTTTAATTTGGAGAGCATCAAATTGATTACTGATGAATTTTCCTTTGTTTTTTGTAGGTTTCTCCTGAGTTTTTTCCTGCCCTTTTCCGAAGTTACTAGTAGAGGTAGGGTTTGTTTTTTTTCCTCTCTTTGTTTGATGCCAGCCTTCTTTCAGATTTTTTTCAGCTTCTTCCTGTGTAGACTTAGGGAAGTTCTTTACGAAGTGTCTGTATTCATAACATTTCCTACATTTGAATGGCAGTTGTTCATAGTCTACCTTCTAATAGAATTCCCATCCATCCATGAATAGATTGAATCCTTCTGGTAGTCCTTTCTCTAGGTCTACCTCTATGCAGATCCTAGCACATGCGAATAGAGGGCCTTTTGGTTCGGTTTTGTCTATGTATCTGCCTAAATATTTCCTGATCAATTGCAAGGCTTCGTTATTCCATCAATGGAGAGGTAAAAGAGGTAATTGGACCCAGACCGACACTGCTAAAGGGATATCCTTTTCTGGATCAAAGGATAGGGTCCATCAGTTGAGATATAGACCTCAAGGGCCCATGAAATAAGGGCCACTTCAGAAAATAAGATCTCTATCTTCTTTGTTTTTGAACAGAAAGGTGTAAAATCCTTTGCCATAGAAACATTGTTGCAAACACTCGGTGATGAGAGGCATCCAGTTTTTGGAGATCCAAATATCCATGGATTTCGGCGATAGCCATATCCCTAAGAACTGCCCATAGACCTCGCTCGCTCAAAGCTAGAGCTTTCATTCATGAAGCTTCCAACATGATTTGAACTTTTGGCACTGTTACTCATTTCACAAAGTTAGAAACTGGAGGAAGCGTCGCAGGAAGAATCGAAGTGGAGGCAACCAATGCCTGGAAAGCAAGATCCAGGCTACTACAAGGTTCTTCCGGAGGAGGATTTGGTGAAAGAGAAGCCATGTAGCTAGCTTAACCTCACTACTGAGGAGCACTAGGTGAGGAGGGACTTCGATCCAAGAGCTGCAAAGCAGAGGAGCTGCTTGCAGGGATCGGCCTGTCCCAGCCCTTGCGTTCAAGTTGGGTTTGATTTTTCATCAATATACATTATCATGATTCGAACAACTATGATATGAAATCAATATACAATCATGACCTTTTAGTTGGCTTGCTTGAAATTTTGCAACTTTTAAGTTTAAATTTGTGTATCACGCAAATGCAATTTCTAGTACTCTTTTTTTTCCATTCTCATTGAGTGATTCTAAATGTAAAATTTACACTGTGGGAATGATTGTTACATTGTTTAAGACACAACAAATGTGGTTGGTAATGAAAATAATCATATCCAATTCCTTGGATATGCAAATATACCAAAGAAATCTTATTAACCATCATAAGATTGGATACTTGGGTTATTTATATGTGCTCTTGTTATTTTCATATTATGCTTTCAAATGTCTACGGTGCTATTTTATTATGGACATATGGTTTAATTGGACACTTAAATATATCTTTGGTATATGCAAGTGCATATTCGGTCCATTGTTTATTCCACCTCTTGCTAAAATTTAGAGATGTGATAGCGAGTATAACCTATTAACAAGTTTTGTTGGTTAGTTAATCATCTTTCCATGTAGCCATTTTCATGAAGAAAATGCTAAATGTTCATGGTGTAGCTACATACTTTATGAACTACTTTTAGTTAAGTATCCATGCCATGTGTGTGTGTATGTGTGTGTGTGTGTAATGCCTAGCTTTGCCTCTTCTAGCTAGGCACAATATATCAATGGGAAATTATATTCTTAGTGTCATATCTATGTGAGCATTGAATTTATCGGATCGCCATGAATGCGTGATTGCAAAACTCAAGTGTATGAATCACTAGTGTACAAATGAGTATATTTTAAAACTTAAATACATCCATTAACTATTGAAGGGTAAGTTATCAATAACCCTATTAAACACATTAAGTTGGCATGGTTTGGTTGGTTTCCATAAAAATAATGCTTGACACAAGTCTTGACAAGCTAAGCGTATTCATTGTCCAAAGGTCAATCGGTACCTTGTGATTGTTGAAGGGATTTTGATGGTTAGTGGCTTGAAATGGCTTAGGTTTTCATGATGGTATTAAAAGGTGTTAAATTGATGTGTATTGGTTACTAAATTCTTTGAAGCAAGGAAATTATTTTTATTTTATTTTTATTTTCATTATGTTTTATGGACACAAGTCTATGAACAATTGAAACCAAATTTCTTTGATCTCCCATAAATTTCTTCTTGGAACTATGTTAATTGATTGCTTTAGTAAATTAACTATAGAACTACATGTTCTTTGCATCATAGGTTTTCTTCTATGTTATGAAGGTCATAGAAAGTATCAAAAAGATGAGTGTGTTGACCCTTCTACCCATTTGAGTTTTTTTGTTATATTCTCACACCATATAAGTTAGTGTACACCATAATGATCAATAGTTTTATAGTGTGAGGGGTCTTGTATATCTCCATTTTAAAATAATGTGATTGTGAATCTTGTATACAAATCTTGAGGAAAGTTTTTGTTGTACTTATATTGAAATGGTAGCAAGTTTATGCTATCTGATTTTGAAATCGGTGATGTTACTCTTACATGTATACTGTACATATTCAGTTTTCTTTTTGTTTGATTAAACTTCAGGCCAAGTTTATCCAAAGAGGGGGAGTATGTAGTGTCCCTCTTTGACTAGTATAGTTTTGTGACATCTAGAGAGGGCGAGTTTTGATGGATTGTGTATTATATACATGCATGTTGTAGAGTTGGTTGGGTCACTTTATTGGTGAATGTGTATACATATGAATACATCATTGCGTATATGATTATGTGTATCACAATGATTTTGGAAAATTTATGATATATGGATGTTTCTCCAACTGCTTTTAGCATATGACATGGGTGCAGGTCATGGATGCTGATCTTTGATTGAGATATATGACGATCATTGTTGGGTGGAACAAATAGTTAATTATGATGTTATCGAGAATATATGTGTTATATGATTATGTATGCTTAACCTTGTGATTATTAGTATTTGTGGGTGACTTAGTTACTTGCCAACATGGATGATCGAATTAGAAATGACAGTGGAAGTCATGTACACATTTTGGCGTAAAATGCGCTTAAGATAAATTCATTATGGATTTGATTGGATATTCATATTCTATGAGGTTGTGATGTGTGCAGGTCTAGGGAACTGTTATACCCAAATCCTATCACCACCATGTTATAAGACCTTTAACTTACATGTTTGCCCTTAATCCCAGCACTTAGAGTGGAAACCTATGTTGTTTGTCAATTCTACATGAAAAACTCAGCACCGCGCTTTCCTTGTGGATTATGAGCGGTACCTTGCTCGCACTGTCTGTATCATGTTTTCCATAAGCGGTGCCACCGCCTATTGTCTTTGGTCCATAAGCGTTTCTCATCTAAACCGCTCTGTCATAAGAGAAGAAAAGCGGTACCCTGGGTAAAATGGGAAAAAGAGAAGTTTCTCGAGGCTTCTAGATCATGAGCCTCGTGTCCTCCCATATCCCTATCATTGTGGGTCAGTTGAGCTTGAGATCCCCCATCATAGGATCTTAGAGGCCATCTCATCCACAAATCTCTCAACTATTCCTATCCATTGAGCCTTATAAATACAAGCTCATGCCCATGGTTGAGGGGGAGAACTATAGAGGTATTATTATGCTGTTGGATTGACCACTTAGTCCAAGCCATTGGAGAGCATAGAGAGAAAAGTTGGAGCTTATGGGGATGAATTGTTTGTCTCGTGGACATGCTTGTCAACACTAAGGCAGTGGTTGTAAGCTTCTCCATACATATTTAATGCAAAGTTGATTTCCATCCCACATTACTGGTGTTTTGATTTCACATGTACATGTTGTTAGATTCCTTAGTCACTAACATGGATAAGTAGATGATTTTCTAGTAGCTTTGATGTGTTTTCATGTTTGTTGTTTGCAGATACACAGGTTCACTATCGAATCAGAATTCCAGGTGTCTACGACATCCAGGGCAGGTCTTCATCCTTTGTTGTTCACTCATTTGTTCTGGATCTAAACCATTTAGACCAGAGGAACAGCTTCTGTCCACAGAAGGTGAAATATTCCTGGTTACAGGAACAAGACCTTGCCAACATACCATCAAAGGGTAAGAGAGCACATTCAGTACCTTGAGGGAAATGTGGAGTTTCGAAGCCAAATAGAGGAGAAGTCGTGGAGATTAGGGCTCATAGTCCTAAACCCATGGAAGATCAAGACATGGAGTCTTGGATCTGTACTCAAGGTGTGGAGTCCTCAATCAACTAGGGCACGGATTTGTAGATATAAGATAAGGGCTTAGAGTCCTAATAAGTCTAGAGGGTGCACAATAGTGGTGTGGAATCCCTATTCCCCAACATAAAATAACACCCTCGGACATGAAATAACCGAGTAAGCTAACCTAAGGTAAACCCTGAGTTAATTTCAATTCATTTTTACCAACTTTGGATGGGCTTATGAGTATAATAATATTTAATGAAAAAGGTGAATTGATTAATTAAAGGAAAAATGAATATTAGATATTAATGTTGGAGTGACACCTATGCTAGGTGAATAATAAATGATTAAATATTTTAAAATATATATATATAAAATTTAAAAGATGACACCTCAGCAGAGGTGATGAATAATAGTTATTTTCTTGAAATTAATTAAATGACTAATTTTGCATGGGGGGAGGTGTCACTCCACCCAAAATCTATAAATAGATAGTAAGAACATGAACCTCTTCTTGGTATTTCCTTGGAGTCCTCACTATATTTCCATCTTGGTACTATTTGTAAGCTCTTACAGCTCGGGGGTTCCAGGGAGAGAAGTTCTCCCTAGATATGGCTGGGAGGAAAACCAGGTGGTCCAAATGAGTTGGCAAGCTTGGAGTTGAGGTAGAATAATATTTGAGTTGTGGACATCATCCATGTCATGTATAATTTGGTATTTAATTTTTTTATTATGTTATATCTTTGGTCAAATAAGAAATTCATAATTGCAGAATTCTCGGGTTAATAGATAATTGATATATGAATTATGTTTTCTTTTTATATGTGGAATATATTTTGGTTTTATGAACTAACCCATTTTTACATACAACCATGTATAAGTATCGGTTGGATGTAGTTAAGAGAATGAAAGAGAAATATACAAATATAAGTTTGTTGCAAGGGTTATTTTCTTTTCCCACTCAAAGTAAATTTTTACAGCTCTCCAGAAGAAATTGGGAAATATTTGTTATTACAGTAATGTTTCCTTATATAACTCTTCCTTAAATTGTTCATGACTCACTGTAGGAAATTGTTCTCCTTGAGTTATTATAAATATGGATACCTTAGTTCCATGTATAATTATAGCTTGGAGTTGGTGAGCCAAGTGTTTGTAAGAATATCTAAATGAATGATAATGTATTGTTATGAATTTAACATCTTTTTTTTAGATGATGTAGGAAGCAATTTGATGACAAAGTCATTCATCGAGTTAATAAATAAAAAATGCAACAAAGTTGGGTTGTCTTTATTCATGTGAATTTTTTGGGTTTTTGGCCATACAGTTAACAAAATGCCTGGATGAGTTACATGTTATTATTGGAAAATAAGGATTTGAGATTGTTGTAGATTTCATTTATTATCAGTATGGTTATATGATTATGACTTAGAAGCATTTTAGTACAAGTAATTTGGAAAATTATGTGTGATTATGTAAATTTAATAAAACAAGTTTATATAGATTTATGTTCAGTTTCATATCAACTTTTGGGGGGGTATCCATGCCATATGGACTTGGAACCCCAATTTTGATTTCAAAATATAGTTTTTAGTATCAAATTCCATGATCTGGGCATTTTTCCATAAACACAGATTACCTTACAATGGTTGTTTTGTTTCCGGATTTATGAATGTGTGAATATTATTAGCTTCCATTTATTTGTTTAAATGTATCGGCTATAAAGATTTGTAGGTAGTGGTTTATAAATGTTTGAAAAATGTCCTTAACCAATTCGTTTGTTATTTGAAACTGTTTTTGAAGTGTTTGACAAAATTCTTGAATTAGAAAGTAGCGTTTGTAAGCAGAAGATGCATGCTATTTGACTGAGATGTGAAATTAATGTATGTATGTATTTTTGAGTATTAATGGTAGATAGGTTTTCCTACTATCTATAAGAAATCAGGACTTCATTCCATTGGTTAGTGAGTTTGATATGATAAATGTTAAGAGATTATGAACATAGAAATAAAGTGTTTGATGAATTGTCTATATTAGAATTTGGGCAAAGGAAAATTCTTATGGTCTTAATGTTTTTTTAATATGCATTAAATTAAGAAAGGTAGTAGATTTATTGTTAATAAATTGAAATTACTTCTCATCTGGAAATGTTATTAGTGTTCATCAAACACGTTTTATAAACAAGTGTTAATATTTTAAGTGTCAAGGATTTGATGAAAAACTTTGAAAAACTTAAACAAAATAATGGAGGTGTAGAAGTGAATTCCTATCAATGCATAGTTGAGTTAAGTATATGGTATGTTGAAGTGGTTGAGGTTCTTAATCAATATATTAGGTCTATGCACTAAGTGTTTGACTAAATCCCTCTATCCAGAGGAAGAATGTAATCAATGTTATCTTCCTCTCAACATGTGAGCAAATGTATCCTTAGGTTGGGTCTTATAAAAAAGGTTTTCCCCTTATTTATTATACTAATTTCATGTTATGCAATTAATGAATGTGCAAGTAATAATCTAGGCTTCATGGTATTATATTAATCATTTTTTTTGTAAATTCAGAGTCTAATCTATTGATTCAAAATTATAGTATAGGCAAAAATACAGATCATGATGGTAGCTCTTTGAACTAAACGTAGCATAGAGTAATTAGAAGCCTTCCCTCCTGGGAATTCAGGATTTTACAGTCAAATTGATCCTCCCTATAGAAGGGAAAACAAATCATAGTGATAGCAAAATAAACAGTATTGAAGCTAAAAAATTGAGTGTTACTACTGTAAATGAATGGGAGGGATAGACCCAAATTGACCATAAGAAAAGTAAACAAAACCATAGGAACCTAGACTTAGGGCTTGAAAGGATTCTCCTCCTCAATGGGAACACCAAAGCCGAAGCCAATCTGTGTTTTTGGTCTTCCTTCTACTGGGGGAGCCGAAGGGTTGATAGAAGTCTAGTCGCCATCCTTTCCAGGTCTCTTGGAGTCGCTACTAGTATCCTCCTCATTGCTCGAGTCGTTGGTGCTGGAGGATTCCTCTTAACCGAGAGCAATTTTGTTTTCCTATATTCCGAAGAAATATTGATGGTTGCTTTTCCCTGCTGGGTTCCCGCCATGGTTCTCGGGGGAGGAGGAGGCAACTTCTCAATGTCCATGGGATCCGCGGGAGAAATCGAGGAGGGAGTTGGGGGATCATTATGAGTACTAGTAAGACGGAGGATAATCCTAGCCAGGAGGATCTTCACCACCCAAAATTTGTGTCTACACAGGACCTTCCTATTTGCTGTGGAGTGGGATCCCATGAGCTCATCCTCCCAATCATCCATGAGCTGACAGAGATGGTTCAATATTTTGACGTCGTAGCCTTCAGTATTTTCCTGAGCATAGAGAGTTCTAGCACGCTCATTGGAGATTCCATGACCTCCACGCCCCCGCCGTAGCATAGCTAGCAGTCTACAAGACATATTAAAGTGAACCAAAAGTGCAATGTGGTGTAAGCTCTGAACATCGGCTGAAAAGGCATGTGCAGGAGGAAGGAATCTAGTGCGCTTCACAATCACCACGGGCTCTACAAGATTGTCGGGCTTCACAAAAATGCGTAGGGAGGAAAAATGAGGTAAGGGATGTTGAACAGGCTGCCCATATGAAGGTTTCATGAACCGTGAGGTGATATTAGACTCGCTATTAATTTGCATAGTAGAACACAGTACAATGTGACATAGGGAATGCCACCTCACATCAATAACATGGAGAGACCACACAGATCGATGGAGGGGATGGCCTGCATCATTAAAGGCTTAATGATGGTCAGTCTGGGGAGTGGTGTTGGGGTACAACTGTGTGTTCCAACTCCTACTCCTGCTCCTCATTTGAGCCACGTAGGCACCCACATCCGGTTTATAATAATATTAACTACTATATGAATATTATTTAGTATGATTGATGAACTAGTCATAAAATAAATAAATCTTGACAGTACACTTGTCTCATCTTATATATATATATATATGAAATTTGGAATGATGACCATAAAATAAATCTTGACAACACATTTGTCTTATCTTTCTACAATTTAGGAAGGGAACCCTTCCTTGTCCACTCCAAATTGTAAAATATAATGATAAAATTTGCTAAAATTATCTTCCATGCAAATTTGCTAAAATATGTTAGTTATTGCATTGAATGAAATGCTTGTCCATGCAAATTTGGGGAAAAGCTAACAAGTGGCTTGTGTGCACGTAAAATAATTTAATGCTAATTG
>LPNX010628253.1:186912-226793 GCA_001517045.1 Pseudotsuga menziesii
CCACTCCAAATTGTAAAATATAAACACCCATCAATATCATGATAAAATTTGTTAAAATTATCTTACTCCAACATTACATCTTATGATAACCCTTTAATCTCTGTGAATAACAAAATCTTAATTTTAACCACACAAACTTCCCTTGGATGTCAAGCAACACCCATGGAAGAAAAATATTGAATAATAATAAAATATCCCTCTAATGCGTTCACAAAAAGGATTTAAGCTCCACTCACATGGTTTGGTTTTCTCTAAATTAAGTGCCTCCTTCATTAGATATTTAATTCATTCATTTATGTTCTAATTTCTTATAAACGTGTACTAAGAGTTGTTTTAGATTCTTTAGGTTGATTCTCCTCATGTCAATATGTTATCTTAGTTTATTCTCCATTCAATTCATTTTACGTAAAATAATAATTATGATGCAACGAATTTATTACATTATTTATTGGTTTTATATTCTTTAGGTTGATTATCCTCGAGTCAATATGTTATCTTCTTTTTTTTTCAGAGGAAAAAATACCAGTCTTTGATATTCATTAGAATCAAAAGACATCTTATACATAAACAACTATCTAGTCAGATAGAAACAAAGAGAGGCTTCTCAGCATACATACAAAGAACAAGCCTGCAACAATCATTCAAAACGAAGAAACAAAGTCTGATCATAGCAGACTTTTTTCATCATCCTTGAAATATCAGGTCAGCAATAATAGAGAATATCAGAAGTAATCTCAAGCAGATAATCCTAAGCATAACTTGCTGGCTGAAAGTCTCAGAAAAAACAGAACAAATAGAACAAATCAATACTAATGCTGACCTACAATGCTGAAATATAAAAACAGCAGCTAAAAGAGCATAAAATGGCCTTGATTTATGATCACTCCATCCAATGATTCAGAGAAATTTCCATATCCCATATCCAAATTCAAGGCCTGTTTAGAGAGACCGTCCGCCAGCGAGTTGTGCTCGCGAAATATATGCTTGAAGATTACCGGGGGGATGTGATGGAGCATATTTCTTATATCATCGCACCAATGCCTCAGAGAAGGAATATCAAGGGCATTAAGTCTATTGAGCCATGAAATAATAACCAAAGAATCTCCAAATATCAGGTGAATGGGCAGTCCCATTAACAAACAAATTCTTAGAACCGCCCAAAGAGCCAATAGTTCAGATCTTGTATTCGTACTGCACCCACAGCCCAATGAGAAACTAAAAAAATGATCATCATTCAGGAAGATTACAAACCTTGCACCTCCCAAATGATTTGCAGCAACCCCATCGAAAAATCCACAAGGAAAATACTTCACCGGCTTGGGACCTAAGATCCGGTTTTTTTTTTTATGTGGAACGGGATATATGTTTAGATAGTTTTCAACCCTGGAAATAATAGAAAGAATTGAAGGATTCCAGTTTTCAAATAGGCATTTATTCCGGCTATTCCAAATACACCAGAAAATGAAGAGGGGCACATGCCTGAACTTTGCAAAACTCGCAGTAGTGCTAAACCACTGTTCAAGAAAGAAGGAGACAGTGTTAAAATTGGTAGTCAAGAAACCAAAACGTGCTGCAAAATAAGAGAGGATATTCACTGTAAAGGGACACAACAGGAAGAGATGTTGGATATTCTCGAAATGCTGTTCACACAGTACGCAATGGCTTGGACCCTGAAAACCACGTGATTGAAGCTGATCCCAGGTAAGTAGTCTTCCTTTTTCTAACAGCCAAATGAAACAGGCTATTTTAGTTGGAATATTAAGAGTCCAAGGAATATCTAAAACAGGGTTACGATCCTCAACAAAACAGTTCGATGAGATACACTCATAACCTTTAGCTGCACTTATAGTGCCTACATAGTTACTATGCGACCAAAGAAGGGTATCACTGAGATCATTGAGGCGGATTCTGTTGTATTCCAGCCCTCTGACAAATTTATCCCAAAGAAATTTCCAATATCCATAAAGATCAAGTTCATCTTCCATGAACCAATAACCAGCAGCAGAGGCAGTATTATTCCGGGCTTGAGCTAAGGTAATTATCCCGTAATCTTCAAGATACTCTCTTAAGTCTTCAGGAAGAATAAAAGAGTTTCCCAAACCAACTACAGGATCCACTCCCAGGCGAATATCAGAACCATTTCCAAATTGCCAAAGGATCCCTTTACCAATCCAAGGCAAATTTTTTATGAAGCCTTTCCATATAATCGAGACATTTCGCATTGAGAATCGTTTGTCTCTTAGCCAAGCATGAAAGACTGCTTTTTCATATATTTAATAGAGATGATTTGATGCCAGATGCCTTCGTTGATTAAAGCATTCCAGAAGCTCTTCATCCTCAAAGATAAACTGAAATTTGAGAGATTCTTAATACCCCAGCCACCTAAAGAGGTAGGTCGAGCAAGAAGATGCCAGTCCATGAGATGGAATCTTATTTTCTGAGTAGAGGAGCCCCATAGGAAAGAGAAAATCAGTTTTCTAGAGTTTATCAAGGATAGAGGATGGAATTTGAACAAGGGCCATCCAGTAGACTGGTAAGCTCGAGAGAACAGAATGAATGAGGACAAGTCGACCTCCCATGGATAAGAGCCGATAAGTCCAATGATTGATTCGCTTCTCAAATTTAGAAATAAGCCATTGCCAATCCTTGACCAAATATCCCGAGGGCTTGAGGAAGTAACCAAGATAACAGAACCCTTGATTTAGATGAGCAAATCATATGTTATCTTAGTTTGTTTTCCATTCAACTCATTTTTATGTAAAATAATAATTATGATGTATCAAACTTATTACATTCTTTACTATAGGATTGTAATAAACCTTAGAATTTACATAATTTAACTATAATTTTGATGCACTTAACTTATTACAATTTTTTCTATAGGATTGGTATAAACCTTAGATATAATTTAATCTTAATGACATAATAAATTACAGTCCGTATTAGACTTTTTCATAAGTTTTTAACCATTTAGTTTATCAATATTTTGACAACATCCTTAAGAACCCATCCACATCATAATCCACATAGGATTTTTTTTTCTTTTCAAACTCACATCTTAGATTTTGATCAAGCCATTAGACTTATTTATACATGACATGTCATATGGATTATTCCCCAGGCCTTGCCACAATAGTATCACATACATATATTATTAATACACCAAGCACTCAACATAATTTAAAAATAAGGTCATGGAAGATAATCAGATATTGATGGCTGATCCAAGCCACCCCACTTCAAAATATTATTTCCCACATAACATAGGCATGTATTTTGCTCCTAATTAATTTAAAGAGGTACTCTTGAGTCTCCTTCTTATGAAACTCATCACGTTGTGTAAAGTGTCCTATAAGAGTGATGGGGGATTTTGTAACATACTTAAACAAAAGAAATTAATAGAACATGAAAAATATTCAAAGAAATTAAATGCAGAAAAGCAAATACAAGAGGAATAAGAATAGACCTATAAAATATATCCTTTGTATTAAAGATCTCCGATAGAGTGAACAATGTTCGCATGCCTCTTTGAGGGAGAAACCTCGTAAAAAAAAATCAAGATACAATAACAATAATTCACAAACATTCCATAGCCTTTAATCTACATAGTTAGTTTCTTAATAGAAAAATTCCTAACTACTTATGCTCTCATGATCAGTAATGGGTACCAACCACCTAATGTGTCATATTTAATAAAGATGACCCTTTTCAAATTAAGTAACTACCTAGTAACTATACAATGGGCCTTATTCAAAGAAGATGGAATTGTACTCTAATTAACTAAGTATTAAGTAACCAAAGTGGGGAAGTTAGAGTAGGATCCTAACATGCCTCCCACATTTAAAGGAGCATTGTCCTCAAGGATGGAGGTGTGGAAACTACTATAAAAACATTAATGGTTCCCAAGTGGAATCTTGTGGTTGCATATATTTCCATTGGATCAAAACTTCTTATATGGTTCAATTGCATAGTTGACACTCTTTGGTGGCCAATACTACTTTCAGTTGGAGCCAAATGGACCCTTCTTCATCAAGTTCTGAAAATTTAGACTAAAACTAGACAATTTGACTCCACTATCTTCTTAAAATAAGACACATGAAATGCCAAATGGATTTTGGGGTGGGTTGGAAGATCCAATTTATAGGCAATTTTCCCAATGCTTTAGAGGATATGGTATGGTTCATGTGATTTCAGCACAAGATTTTGATGGACTTTATCTTTGAGAAAGGTTTATCTATAGGGTTGAAGGCGAATAAATGCATGATCCCCTTATTAAAAATAATGCACAAATCAATGTTATTCATCCTTTTGCTTCATGTGATTTTGAGCCATCATGAGATTGTCCATAAGTGTGTGGAGGATGTCCTCTCTAGTGTGAAGCACAAAATCTACTTCTTGAACCTTGAATGCGATTGGTAAATATGAAGCCACCAAAGGGGGTTTCGGCCATAAATCACTTCATTTAGTGTCATTTTGGTAGCACCATGATAAGTGGTATTATACCACCATTTTGTAAGGGATGTCCATTGCGTCCACTAGTGCTACCAATATGGAGCAAAGCATCTCAAATAGATTTCCAAGCACCTGGCTCGTCAAGCAAATTTTTCGTTGAATTTGTGACCTCTTTTCATTTATTTCACGTTGTTGACTTGCTTGCAGTGATGTATTCTAATTTATTTTCTCATTTTTTAGTGTCTTAGGCTCTATTTTCCTTAGGGAATTTTTCTTATTTCCCCCTTTATTATTTAAATGGACAAATTAAATTGAGTTTCAATTGACTTTCTCAAACTAGGGCATGTGATTAGTCATTTTCTAGCCATCAAAACTATGATGCTAGTGATGGAATTGTTTCCTCTGAAATTGCCATTTACTAATTCCTTTTAATCTAAAATTTTCTCTCATTAACATCTCAATCACACTGAAGGACCCTAATACCCTCACGACCTCTACTAGCCTAATAAAGAACATTTACAAGTACATGCATAAACACCCACACACGCCAATTTACTCTCACCAAATCATGTAAATCGAAGTGTAATCAAATTTAACAAAAAATCACATTACCTCTTTTTTGGGTATTTTTGGGTTCATCATCCGACATTATGTATTGGAATTCCAACATGTATAGGATTCAATGCATTATTAATGACTCATCGTACATATAACATGTTGCAAACTTATATATTACTTAGTAGAACCAAATTTTAGTGTGAGTGCAAATTAATGATGTTCACTTTTGGTGCATTAGATGAAACAAAAAATTGAAAAAAATATACATCTATCAACTTTCAAGACTATTTCAAGACCCTTGCACAAGGAATCTTTGTTTCAGTAAAAAAGATGGAATGTAGGAAATCGAATCACCTTTCTGAATATATAACCTTTATTTATTGAAAATTCTCATAACTAGCTCATTTATGATTGTTTCTAACATTGACATTTTATGTTTTTGGAAAATTATAAGGTATGTGTCCTTGTTAGTACAATCCTTGAGTGTCGAAATGATGGAATGAATATACATAAACCTGTAAACATGTACATAATAAGTACTACTAGTGCAGTGTTATTTTTCCAAAATGAAATTAGCATGCTTTAAAAAATTTCATAGTTATTTATGTGAGGAGACCTCAAAACCAATTCACTGAGTGTTAGTGCATCTTTTGAAGGTCTTAATGTAATGTTGAAGGATTGAATTTTTTATAGCATGGAGAGGTAGGAGTCTAGTAGTGCAGTATATAATTTTTTTATGAAATGGTTGATAAATGAAAATTTTACATGGCCGAAACATCAGTAGGGTGTTTTTACTACTAAGGAGTTAGATCACAAGAAAAATATTAAAAAAAATTCTTAAAAATTACATATATGAAATTTTCATAAAGGGTTCTATCTATGTCTGTAACTTCATCATCCATGATTTCCTATAACATATTGGATGGGTCTTGAAACATAAACATATTAAGGAGAAAAAATGTCACATTATCCATGGTTGTGCTAGTACCATGGGACATGTTTGTTTACTCTGAAGCTAAAATCCATAACAAAACATTAGGATAAGAGGTGGCATGTAGTTAAGTGAGTAGGAGTGTTAAAAGTGTTACATAACGTGTGTGTGTTATGTTTAAATCCAAATTTTGTGTTAGCACCATGTGAAGTGTTGTATATCATGTGCACGATGTGTTCACATTTTGTGCACGATATGTTCACATCGAAAATAATATAAAGAAAAGAAAATCAAACAGTGAGAGGAATGTCAGTATGCCTCAGTTTGAGAAAACCAACAAATGCAAGTTGGAAATGGAGAAGATGACATTGCGAGCATATATACAAGAATGATGATAAGACCATGGTGGGTTCACTCGCTAAAGAATTTCCCTAATTATTTTCCATCTCACAGTTTTTTTTGCTAAAATCCCCTTTGCATACACATTTCTTGTTAAAACCCCCACCCCTTAATTTCACTACATATACTTGGTATCATTGTTGTTTTTGTGATATTGTCATACATTTTTTTATTTCCACCCTTAGTATGTCGATCCCAATATTTATCTTATTTTTTTTTGCATTTACATTAAAACATGTTCACAACTAGATTTATATTCTATTTTGTGAGAATAAAATATATATTGCACAGAGAAAGTCTCTGCTTTCCTTAACATATAACAATTGGGTTCATGTAACAATATTTTCTCTTTCAACATGGAAGTTAACTAATACATTTTCTATATATGCATAAGAAGTTCACTAATGACAAACATAATTTCATTTCATAATTGCATCAACATGATTTCATGTCATAATTGTATCATGTTGTAGTGGTGATGCTCTCTATTTATGGCAAATATGTAATAAATTTGTAAACCTTTCCATGTTGAGATGGATAACAATAAGATTAATAATGATGGAACCTAAGATTTATAAAGTAAGATATTGAGTTGGGGATATGCATGTCACAAATGGTCATATAGGTGTATTATTTGTTAGCACCAGTGATTAGAGAATACCAATAAAAGACGGAGAAAAGAAAATAGAAACAAAACCTTATATACAAAGATAATATTGTTCAGCCATATGATACATGTAGTCCAAAGAATATTTTTACAATAGTTGTGGAGTGGTATTGGATTAGTTGCATGATAAATGATCTATAAAATAATATTCTAATCCCTAAGGAATTGGTATTCCTCCTTGGGGAATGTCTATTTCCACAAGAACCATCTTAGGTGCTTCCTTTTGGGACTAAATTATGGGTTTACTCCACCTATCATGACAAGGGATACACAACCAACCTCTAGTGCTCAAAACCCTTTAGTGGTAACCACATCCCCATAGAGAGGTCATGTGTGGTGCTTCAAGTAATGTCCATGACCCTTGAGCACCTAGAAATCAGATGGATGGACAACCTCCTCACTGATGTATCTTAGAGAGTAAGTTAGTTGACTCTCTGCTGCAGCACCATCTGGGGCATCAAGCAATTAGGGAAAATCCTCCCCTCTCCTCAATAGTCCAGTAATGAAATAAATTTCCTCCTCAATGGTCTAGAACAACTGATAAGGACCAACATGAAATTTATTCCTACAATGATCCCAGTGTCGGATGAACTGACACAACATTGAAGAGTTATCCGTGAGGAATGTAGCCTCCTTATATGACTTTAGGAGGTTGACAACCCTCAATATCTCTCAAGCATGGGTAATAATGGGGTGAGGGTACAAATCCCTCTCCCTCTCCCTAGCCTCCCAATCTTGGACCATGTCACACTGATCCACTTATGCACGCGCCTATCGAGCACCTTGTCACAACTCATGTCTCTATTTCACATATAACATGAATCGATGTCATAAATATATATCTAAAAACATTAAATATTTCATTTATTTAGCATCCTATTTAATAATATCAATAATAATTTTCTCTTAAAACAATAAATTTTTACAAGCGGTGTGCCTAAATAAGAGAAGTGCACTACCAATGGTGCTTTAATACAACAACTGCACCACTGACGATATGTTTATAGAACAAGTGCACTGGAAAAGGTGCATTTTCTCTATACACACCTCGATAAACATGGGGTCGTTGGAAGTTTTAAAATATTAAATGGTTCATAACGGTGCACCCATTAAACATAAACACACTGTAAACAGTTTGTTAATGTTTATTAACCACATCATCGATGTATTGTGTGTGTTTTTCCAAAAAATTCTTTACCGGTGCGCCATATACACTAAAATGCACTGAGAAACTCTATGCAGATATTGTCACATAGCGCACCATTTGCATTTTGTTAATGTATTAAACCACATCGTCGGTGCATTGTGGACATGTCATTGCCCTGTAAATGGGGTGTACGAGTTGCAGTGTGATTATGTTTAATGGGAGATTTATTTTAAGTGTATTTTTAAATTTTACTGATGCGCCCATTAGAGTACAATGCACCTCCTTGTTGGTGCGGTTAGTGAACCACACCGGGAAACATTTGAGTTTTTAATTTTTATTTATTTTGCAAGTAAATAACTGGAGCATTGTGGAATGGAATTGCATCGTCTATGGTGCGTATAGAACACCGTAACCATGTATGGGGTGAAAATTAAATCTAGCAACATTACTTCAGATACACATTAGTGCACCATGATGTCAGTGCGTACGTTTTAAGGTACTGTGCCAATAAAGGTAAGGCAAGTTTTAATAAGGTTTTGTGTACGTTTACGGTGTGTTATGAGACCATAGCACACCATGTTTTTGTTCGATAATTACATTAATGCACTTATTTGAATTATTGTTCCATTGATCTACATGAAATTAGTGCAATTGAATTGTATTATTGTGCAGTGGAATGGAATGAAAAATACACACTGAAAAAGACAAATTTCACAGAAAATTGATAAGTATTGCTCAGTAAAATTACAGTTTTATCTTCATTAATCTCAACAGTATACAACAGTCTTACATAAAGGAGAATTCGAATCATGTGGATATGATTCAAATCTACCAACTCAATTTGACTGATTAGCTAACTAGAAGTGTCTAAATTACTATTGGAGCTCACTAGTCTAACTCCAGATGTCTAATTCAGTCTCTCAACCAGTTAAACCAGTTAAACTGACAAGGTAGGTGAGAATAGGAACCTAACCCCATGCAACCATGCAAGACTCGTGCTAACTGAACTAGAGGACATCTAACTGAATGCAACTGGAGCATAACTTAGCTTAACTAGTTACCAACTACCAACAACTGAAGGAGGTTGGTGGTGGCACTCCTAGTGGCTCCTAAATTGTAGGGATTGGTCTCGTAGGCACATAAATTGATGCATGAACATGCAGTGAAATACAGTTAACCTCTATATGTGTTCCCCACTCTCTAGTGGTTGGTACTCGTGGCACCAATATCCCAAGTGGACCCAATGGTACTAGTGGACCCAATATTAATTAATGACTCCTAAGTTAGGAAAATATAATCTAATAGACTAAGTATGGACAAGGGAGGATTATAAATCCTAACACCCGCCCTAATCATAACTTGGAAATTGTGGGCCCTGGAAACAAGGCCAAAAGTCACCCATTACAATATAAAAGAACTAAAATCTGCTTAATAAACTAAGGAAATAGGGGAAAACCTCATGGGAAACCCCCCCCCCCTCAAAATAAGAAGGAACAGGAAATACAAGCTATTCTTAGGAGAAAAATCTTCCTCTTTGGGAAATAACTTGCAAAAACTCTACTGCAATTTGCAGCACTAAGCAGCAGCATGGTTCTTCTGTGCAACAACATCTTGAAGCTATGCATGTGAACCTCTCCAAACTAATGACTATTTCTGGAGGAATTTTCCTCTTTGAAAGAAGAAGAAAGTGCTCAACTGAATCAGGAACATAGACAACTGCAAGATGAAAACTGGACCCATGTAGAGCAACTGAGATCAACTAATGAGAGAGAAAAAGTGCTTGAGAATTCGAACCATGTGAGGAAAGCCAAAGCAACTGATATATTGTAGCCTTGAAATTCAAACCATGTGAGTTAAAATCAACTCCAAGTGTTAGGAGCAAGTGTCCATGCTAATGCAGAATGTATCCATCTTTACTAGTTCTGTGAGGAGATGAGCATGGGATCAAATAGAAAAGTAGAGAAGCCTTGGGAATGTGGAGAGTGAATGCTTGAGCTCCATAATCTGATATAGCTTCAAAAATAACTAATGAACCACAAAAATATAATATCAGCAAACTTATGAGAGAAAACTGACATCAAATCCCCGACAACAATTTTGAAGGAGACTTGCGGTACTTGTTTTTTCACACCAAAATTGATGAGAACAGCTACAAGCATTACTGGAAGATCTTGAAACTTAAAACTTGAGCTAAATAAGATCATATCAGATCCAAATAAGTTCATATCAGATCCAAGAGTGTGATCCACCAAGATGGTAGATGCACAATTTTCTCCTTCTTCAAAACTATGAGTATTGGTGCATTCAATCATGTAGGAATTTCCTGGAAGATCAAGATCAATGAGAGTGAATGAATCACTCCCCAAATATGACATTTCTTCCAAAACATCCAAAGTATTACTTATCTACACACTAGCAACATCATTAGACATAGAGAAATCAAATTCCTCTTCATTTTCTGAAACAATCACCGGTAAACTATGTACAAAATTTAAAATAGAAGAATCACTGAAGAATTTTTGCATAGAATGGAAGGAGAGTTTTTGTTCAATAACAAAGATTTGAATGTCTTCTTCTGGATCATCCATATGAGAAGATGATATATCAGAGATCTCATAAAATTCTAGAGCATCAGGAGAAGGAGTCACTCCAAGGAGACTTTCTTCAATTCGAATTTACTCTGTTGAAGATTCTGCTTCTTCTTCATCTTGAACAATTTGCTTTGCTACAGGAGAGGGAACATAGAGTACATTCTTGAACTCATCATGCTAGATTTTAACTGAACCTCTCTCAATAGCTGGGATTTGGGAGTCATCTCCCATATGAGTGTTAGGTCCTCTTAATAGAGTGAAAGTGGTGAAGGATTCCATGGAGGCAACCATGTGGTTGGATGCTCTAGAATCTATCAAGTAAGCCTTTGACAGAGTGAGGCATGCCTTCAAGGCATGACATCTCTTATATTCTTTAGTTTTCTCTCCATCATCAGAAATCTCTGCACCTTGTGGAAGGGAAATATTGTTCTGTTCAACGAATGTTTTCAACTCGTTGAGGGTCTTCTTCATGCACCTGCTTTCTAAATGAAAGCCTCTCATACAATAAGGACACTTAGTCTTTTCAAACTTTTTCTTTCTCTTAGAGCCCGAGGCTCCTTCAAAATACTTTTGACTCTCTTTTGGCTTCAAATTAGAGTCTTTAGGCTCCTTCCCCTTGTGCTTCCATTTAGCTTTCACATTGGTTGAGTCCGACATCAGAAGAGCTTGGTTCTTGGAAGTTTGGAGGACTCCCATTTGGACCAACTTATCCTTCCCCTGTATTAAATACTCGATGAAGCCATCAAGTGAAGGCATCTTCCAATTGGGTATGGAAGCTCTTCCAGAATGGAAGGTAGAGGTAAATATAGAGTACTCAGAACCAAGTTTGATGAGCACAAAGAGCACAAGCTGCTCACCATTCCTCTCTATTCCACATTGCTTACATTGTAGTGCTAGAGACTTGAATTTTGTGAAAAACTGCTAGATAGTTTCGAAACTGCTGGGTTGCAATGCTATTAAATCATACCCCAAGATGTTCCCACAAAGCTCATCTTGTTTTCCAAACAATAATTCAAGCTTCTCCCAAGCTTCTTTAGGATTCTTCAATCCCTCAAGGTGAAAGAGGAGATCCCTGGATATGTGAGTGCAAAGGAATCTAAAAGATTCATCCAACTGATTCAAGAACTTATTTTTCTTAGTAGGATGATAAGCTTCAGCAAAGATACCTCTATATCTTCCCTCCAATCAACATAGTTGAAGGGTGTAAGGATCTGGGGTACAAGAGCAGTAGAATCCATCAATTCTTCCTTCTGAATAGACAATTCTTCAATTAAGCTACGTAGCGCCTGTAAGAAACATCGCAAAAACAAAATCAATTCACAATTATGTCAGAATCAAGCCTTCCATCTCGACATGTACACTTTCTTAGGGTCCGTCACGCATGCAGATACTTCTCTGGACGAATCCAAAACTAGAAATGCACACTTTGCAGGACTTATGTGGAAACCCAGTTGCTTCTAGTGTACAATGGAGACTGGAAAAACTTGTTGCTTGCCTAAATAGGCTCTGATACCATGTTTGAATTATTGTTCCATTGATCTATAGGCAATGTGTACAATTGAATTGTATTATTGTGTGGTTGAATGGAATGAAAAATACACATTGAACAAGACAAATTTCACAGAAAACTGATAAGTATTACTTAGTAAAATTACAGTATTATCTTCATTAATCCCAACAGTATACAACAGTGTTACATAAAGGAGAATTCAAATCATGTGGATATGATTCGAACCTACCAACTCAATCTGACTGACTGGCTAACTAGAAGTGTCTAAATCACTGTCATAGCTCACTAGTCTAACTCGAGATGTCTAATTCAGTGTCTCAATCAATTAAACCAATTAAATTGATGAGGTAGGTGAGAATAGGCACCTAACCCCATGCAAGAATGACACTAACTGAAATGGAGGACATCTAACTGAATGTAACTAGATCATAATTTAGCTTAACTAGTTACCAATTACCAGAAACTAAAGGAGTTTGGTGGTGGCACTCCCAGTGGCTCCTAAATTGTAGGGATTGGTATCAGATGTTAGATTTTAAACCTTTAAGCTAGCATTATCTTAGGATATTTAACTAAGAGAATAACAAGCACAACAATCAACATAAGAGACAATAGACACAAATATTTTCCTCGGGGAAACCATAAAGGAGAAAACCCCGCAACTTCCTCAAAGATAGAATCAGCACCAAAAGTAAAACCCAAAACAATAAGATGATCTCCCGAGAGCAGTAGTCTCTCTCTCTCTTGTCCCAGCTTCTTCTTTCTCTCTCAGTTATGCGCTGCAACTGAGTATGAGTGAGTGTGTGATAAATAGAGAGGCCCACTCTCTATTTACACTAATTCCTGACTTGACAATAAATCACTAGGGCCGACTTATCTAGGAGAGTCTAATAACCCTAGGGCCCCACAACTGCGGGGACTGTAACCCTTGATCAATAAGGAGGGTTACCCTTTATGACTTTACATGACCTATTTACATTATTGAATCTCCCAATAGGAACATCGGGGCATGACATGACTCAATTACATTATAGATACTTCCCAGAATAAACATCAAGGTACAATACATAAAATATACAAGTGAATACATTTCGAAGTTACAAATACATCAACACTCTCTCTTAACTAGGAAGGTATTCTCTTGACACAATTTATCAACACAAGTCTTCTTCTATGTATCATCTGGATCATCATCAAGTTATCTTCATCTTCAATTCATCTTCATTTTTGGATCTCGATCATCACTGGAACATCATTACTGGATCATCATCACTGGATCTGGATCATCCCTGGATCTGGATCATCACTGTTGGATCATCATCATCGGTGCTATCTCTTGATTCTTTTCATCATAGGAAGTTCTATAGAGCCAGCTCTTTTTCATGTTGGTTGTAGGCCTAGCCTCCATGTAGGTCTTCTTCAGTGCTTACATCTGACCCTAAGTCAGAATGGCCTGCCCAGCACTTACAACTGACCATGCGAGGAACACATCCATCATACATGTCAGAAAGGCACACCCAGCACTCACATCTAACCATGGGAGGAACACATCCTGAATCCATGTCAGAAAGGCCCAACACTCACATTTGACCATGAGAGGAACAAATCCAACATTCATGTCAGAAAGGCTTTGCACTTACATTCGACCATGTGAGGAACCAATACAATGTACATGTCGAAAGGGCTCTGCACTTACGTCTAACCATGCGAGGAACCAATCCAGCATGTCAGAAGGGATCTGCACTTACATCTGACCATGCGAGGAACCAATCCAGCATGTTAGAAGGGATCTGCACTTACATCTGACCATGCAAGGAACCAATCCAGCATGTCGGAAGGGCTCTGCACTTACATTTGACCATGTGAGGAACCAATCTAGCATGTCATAAGGGCTCTCCACTTACATCTGACCATGCGAGGAACCAATCCAGCATGTCATAAGGGCTATGCACTTACATCTGACCATGCGAGGAACCAATCCAACATGTTAGAAGGGCTCTATACTTACATCTAATCATGTGGGAACACATCCCACAGTCACATCGGAATGGCTCTACAATTACAACTGATCATTTTGGAACACATGCCACAGTCACATCAGAATGGTTCTGCACTTACATCTGATCATGTAAGGAACCAATCATATATCCATGTCAGAAGGACTCTTAGACTCATCACTTCCCTTTGGAGGGAACCTCGATCTGGAGAACACCAAGCTTCTCCCTGAAGTACTCAAACTTCACTCTGGCCAATGGCTTAATCAACACATCAGCTATCTGTTCGTCCATTGCAACATATTGGAGCTTTACTGCTCCTCTTTGCACCATATCCCTGATATAGTGATATTTGATCTCGATATGCTTTGACTTGTCATGGAACATCAGGTTCTCAGACAACTTCACACAGCTATGGTTGTCGCAATATATACAAGTAGCATCCAACCAGAGATCAAACAAATCAGACAGTAGCTTCCTCATCCATACTGCCTCACAACTAGCTAAACAAGTTGCGACATACTCTTCTTCAGCTGTACTCAGTGCCATGCAAGACTATTTCCTGCTAAACCAAGAGATCACAGTTGATCCCATACTGAACCAACACCCTGAAGTGCTCTTCCTATCGATGGCACTGCCTGCCCAATCTGAATCAACATAACCTTCCAAGTTAATCTTCTGATTCACCTCATACTTGAGCCCATAATCAACTGTACCCTTTAGGTACCTCAGAATATGCTTTGCAGCAATCAAGTGAACATGTCTAGGATTTTTCAAGAACTGGTTCAATGTGTTCACAACAAAGCAAATATTTGGTCTCGTATTCGTCAGGTACATTAAGGACCCAATCATCTAACGATACATCATAGCATCAACTGACTCTAATGAAGCATCATTCAATAGCTTCAGGTTCGATGCCATAGGTGTGGCCATGGCCTTACAGTCCATCATCCCGAACCTCTTTAGGATCTCTACTGCATACTTCCCTTTCCCCAGGGAGATTCCATTCCTATTCTGCCACACCTCCATACCTAGAAAGTAGTGCATCACACCCAAGTCCTTCATTTTGAACTCGACAGCAAGCTTCCTCTTTGTATCAGTAATCAACCCATCTTCACCTGTTACAAACAGGTCATCTACATATAGTAAGAGTATCACTGGGTTCCCTTCTTCAACCTTGTAGTAAAGGTTGGAATCTACTTTACTCTTGGTAAAGCCCAAACTGGATTAGAAGCCATCAATTCTGTCGTACCATGTCCTAGGTGCCTGTTTCAAATCGTACAGGGCTTTCTTCAATTTACACACATGAGACTCCCTGTCACGTGTCTCAAAATTGAGTGGCTGCTCTACATACACTTCCTCTTCTACTACACCATTCAAGAAAGCAATCTTGACATCCATTTGGTGTATCTTCCATTTCATTACTGCAGCCAAAGCAAGTACCGATCTGATGGAAGTGTATCTGGATATAGGTGCAAAATTCTCTTCATAATCTATCCCTTCTTTCTGAGAGAAGCCACGAGCCACAAATCGTGCTTTATATTTCTCTATGCTACCATCTGCAGCATGCTTGATCTTGTAGATCCATTTGGAAGTCACAACAGATTTCCCCTCTGGTCTTGGGACAACATCCCAGAAATCATTCTTCATGATCGACTGGTACTCCTCGATCAGAGCATCCTTCCATTCCATCTTCTCTGTTGATTCTTCATAGTTGGAAGGTTCTTTATCAATGAAGTCACACAATAGTGCTACATAGCCGGATTAGGACCTGGTTCTTTTCCTCTCTCTGTGCACTTCTTCTGGAGCCCCATATCTTTCTGCACCTTGGATAACCTCTCGTACCCATGCAGGTTTCCTCTTGTGAGGATTCTTCTCTTGGGGTGGATCTACAGGTTCTTGGGGTTCTTCTATTTCTCGATCTTCGTCTTGATTTTCATCGTTCATAGTTGTATCTTGAATTCTGGGTACTTCTGTTTCTTCAGAGTCTCCAACTGGTCTCTTTATGGATTTGTTGTAAGCTGAATATTCGTCGAATGTTACGTCTCTGCTTATGTCGATCTTCTTGAATCCTGGGAAATATATTATGTAAGCTTTCGAGCTTTCAGAGTATCCCACAAGTATACCCTTCTTTCCTGAAGGATCTAACTTTATCCTCTTTTCTTTTGGAATGTGTATGTACACTGGATAGCCTAATATTCTGAGATGGCTGACTTCTGGTTTCTTATCGGAGAAGACTTCTTCAGGTATCTTGTTCTCGAGTACTTTATGTGGAGTACGGTTCTGTACATACACATCTGTTCTAGCAACTTCTATCCATAGATGCATAGGAAGATCTTGATCATGAAGCATTGCCCTTGCAGGTTCCATTTCTATTCTTTCTTTCTGCAACCCCATTCTGCTGTGGATTATATGGAGTGGTTAACTCCCTCTTAATCCTTGAATCTTTGCATAGTTTTTTGAATTCATTTGATGTGAATTCTCCACCATTGTCTGATTGAAAGGTCTTGATTTTCTTTTCTGTATGATTCTCGATCAAGGATTTGAACTCTTTGAACTTGCTGAATACTTCATCCTTGTTTTTCATGAAATATATCCATGTCTTCCTAGAAAAATCATCAATGAAAGAAACATAGTATACATACCCGCTTAATGAGCTGGATGACATTGGACCGCATACATCAGAGTGAATGATTTCCAAGATTCCTTTTGCTTTTCTTTCACTACTTGGAAATGTCTTCTTTGTATTCTATCCCTTCGCACATGCTTTGCAAACTCCTTCATGTTTTGCCAGCATTTCTGGAAGTCCTTCGACAACGTTGCTTGCAAGTGGTTGTGATCTGTAGTGTACATGTGCAATCCTTCTATGCCAAAGTTCATTTGACTCTACCAATTCATGAACCAAGGCTTGTTCTGGTTGGCCCTTCAATTTGTATAATCCTCCCTCTTGCTCTCCAATTACTGTTGCATCGTCAATAGTCTTTCCTTTTGGCCACATGAGGACTTGGCCATCTACAAATGCAACCCTCATGCCTTTTGCATCCAATGATGATATAGAGATAAGATTCTTCTTTAGTCCTGGTACAAACAAGACATCCTTCATTTTCATAGACTTTCTAGAGTCTAGCTTGTAGGAGGATTCACCACTACCTTTTATGGGATATTGGTAGTCATCCCCAAGTTTTACCTTATGGGGTGAATTATGTTCGGATAGTTTCACAAAAGATTCCTTGAATCCTGTCAAATGTTTGGAAGCCCCATTGTCAATAAGCCAATGTTTTCTTCCATGTGTGAGAGTTCCCATGAGGGTAGAGATCAGAACATATTCTTCATCACTTGAAGAGTCTTCACTTTCTTGTTTTATTCTTTTTCTGGGAGGATCATCATCCTCTGCAGTGTGAGCATGATGTATTCTTTTGTAGTTCTTCTTCTTATTAGGACCATTCTTATTCATGGGACAATTTCTAGCAAAGTGTCCTCTTTCATCACATGTATAGCATCTGAGTTTGGATAGATCCTTGTTTGTTTTTATAGAATTATCTTTCTGGTGAGAGTGCTTACCTTGGTGATGATGATTGTCCCTTCTACTTTTCTTGGAGTGTACTATGAGAGCTTGATCTTCATTTCCCATCTTTTCTTCTCGAGCTACTATTCGAGCTTCTTCTTCTGAGCATTCTTCCCACAGTCTACTAAACTTGATTAGTTTCTTTCTAGCACAGATTCCTTGGATGAAAGAATCCCATGACCTAGGGAGGCCATTCAATGTGGTCATCACAATCTCTGCATTCTCTACTTATTCATCCATTGCTTCAAGTTGTTCTTTGATCTGGGAGACCCTTGTAAAGTATGACTGTATGGTCTCCTCATTTTGGATCTTTACATTCTTCAATTGGTTCCTCAAAGTCATCTTCTGGTTTATGTTCTTCCCTTCAAACAGTTTGGTCAGGGCATCAAGCATAGCTTTAGGTGTCTTTAAGGAGGACACCTATGGTATGAGGTGATCCTTGATTGAATTAACAATAATCCTCTTAGCCATGACCAATTTCTTCTTATGTAAGGCCTTAGCCTCATCTCCCTCTGGAACTGGAACCTCTTTAGTGATGTAAGAGTCCAACTCATTTTCTTCTAGGACCAGGGAGATCCTATACTTCCAGGCTCGGAAGTTATCAGCTCCCTCAAGCTTTTCATCAAGCTTGGTATGATGAGACATCTTAACTGAGAACCTCAAATGGAAATACAAAAGATTTAGATCTTACCAAGTTAAGATGTTGAAACTGGATCTGGAGCTGAATTTCTGCAGATCTGGTTCTCTGGTTTAGGAGTAGATTAGGGTTTGACTTTCCCGGAGTTCTGTCGAACCAAAAACTTTGATCTTGATCTCTAAACTTCGATTTTGGGGAGGAGATCAATCCAGGCTTGGGCTCACTAAAAAATTCCACTTATGTGGAAAGCCCTAATTTCCGGCAGTGGTGTCGGGTAAAAAATTGAAAATGCTCAGAATCAGATTCTGTTTCAACAGAAAGATGCGCCTTCTAGAGGAGAGTCAACCCAACCTTCTTTTGCTGAAAATATGTGGAGAGAGATCCAAAAAGTAGGAATCCCTAGTTTCTGCAGCTGCACAGTTTCTTCTTCTCAGGTTAGCTCTGATACCATGTTAAATTTTTAACATTTAAGCTAGCATTATCTTAGGATATTTAAATAAGAGAATAACAAGCACAACAATCAAACATAAGAGATAATATACAAAAAGTTTTTTCTCAAGGAAACCATAAAGGAGAAAACCCCACAACTTCCTCAAAGATAGAATCGACACCAAAAGTAAAACCCAAAACAGTAACATGATCTCCCGGTAGCAGTAGTCTCTCTCTCTCTTATCCCAACTTCTTCTTTCTCTCTCAGTTATGCACTACAACTGAGTATGAGTGAGTGTGTGATAAATAAAGAGGCTCACTCTCTATTTATACTAATTCCTGACTTGACAATAACTCACTAGGGCTGACTTCTCTAGGAGAGTCTAATAACCCTAGGGCCCCACAACTGCGAGGACTTTAACCCTTGATCAATAAGGAGGGTTACCCTCTATGACTTTACATGACTTGTTTACATTATTGAATATCATGATAGGAACATTGGGGCATGACATGACTCAATTACATTATAGATACTTCCCGGAATAAACATCGGGGTACAATACATAAAATATACAAGTGAATACGTTTCAAAGTTACAAATACATCAACATCAGAGGCACATAAACTGATGCATGAACATGCAGTTAATTGCAATTAACCTCTATATGTGTTCTTCACACTCTAGTGGTTGGTACTGGTGGCACCAATATCCCAAGTGGACCAAATGGTACTAGTGGACCCAATATTAAATAATGATTCCTAAGTTAGGAAAATATAATCTAATAGACTAAGTATGGACAAGGGAGGATTATAAATATTAACAACACCGCCGCGGTGCTCCCTATAAATTTATAGGGATCAACATCATGATCGGTGTGAGCCAAACCATATGGCTCGCACCACATAGGTTTTTTAATATTTTCTTAATTAACAAGGAAAAGAGTTCAGTTTATATTTTAATATGCCAAAAAATTAAATTATGAACTAACAAAGAATATACATGGACATTTTGGTGTCGAGGAGGCATGGTTGTGATGTAATTGATATTTGAAAATTTTCCTACCGTTTGGTAAAATTCAAACTACGGTTAGCAACTAATGGAACTAGAAAACGCCGCCACATGGATCTCGAATGTCAAGGTGTATGAGAGGGTGTTGTACGGAATCGATGTTGTAGGGATCAAAAGCACTGTTGTGTGGTAACAATTAAATTTTCATTTGGTAAATTTTTTTTTTATAAAACCCTGTTTCGGTGCGCCCAATAATCTAACACACTGTTATGGTTATATATATATGTATGTATAATGCATTGGTAATAAAAAATAAAAATAAAAAATATAGTCCATTGTTTTAAATTTGTGTTTGAACCGTATCGCAGTGTGTATCATCTTATACCGCACTGGTATAAAATTTCTATCATGGTGTGCATCTTATACCTTTGGAAACTCTTTATTCAAGTGTAAGAACTTTTCCAATGTAACCATGTGGTGAGCAAAGTAAGAAAATTACCCATATCCAAATACGAAAAAGTTACCTCAATGATTACCTGGATACGAGGAACCAACAGTGCTATTTGATTTGGCATCAAGAAGTGTTGAAGGAGAAAATGGTGTTGTGACTTGACAACCTCTTGAAACCAAGTCTCAATGCAATATTTATACTTTGGGGTCTCTTCTTCATCATGAGTTTCTTTGAATGTTGTCTCAACAAATTCTGGAATGCACAAGGAGTCTAGATCTGGTGATAAAGATGCCAAAATTCTTCAATTTATGCTTCTAACATTTCTTCTTCTTCTTGGGTCTCATCCTCATAATGACAAGGAACTAAATCCTCCTCTTGTAAACATTGTTCATGGATTATTTGCTGCTTCCAAAGATACATACTCATTCTTTCTTCAATAAGTCCTCAAAGTATTTGATTGGTTTTAGAAGTTCTTCCCACACAAGGATTAGTGCACATGGTTCTTACAACACCCATTTTTTTATATTTTATTATCTGTTAATGAATTGAATGAAATAAGATTTATCTACACACTCAAAGCAAATTTATGCGAACCAAAAGAAATGACTAATAACAAATTGCATAATTGTAAAACACACCACACTTGCATGAAAGAAATCAAACTCACGTAAAAGAAACACTCTCGTAAAAGAAACACTTTTGCAATGATTTTGCCTTCACATTTTGAAGATATCTCAAGGTTTTTGTTTTTTAGTTGTTGTTTTGTCATTATACTAGAAGTAACCACACTTACAATATTGGGAGCATTTAAAGGCAACCTATAATTCCATCTAGTAACACAATGTGTTGTATAGCCAAGTACGGGGGAGACGCTGTCACATATTGTAGTGTTATGTCACCAAAAATAAAAAGTAATTAAAGAAATCCATGTCGGCTCATAAAATAAAATATTAAAATGAACTAAAAAGTAATTAAAAAATCCATGTGGAATCATAAAACATTTTTAAAACCAAATAAAAAGTTGTTAAAAAATCCATGTTAACTTACAAAATAAAAAAATATATATTAAGAGATAAAATTTCTTAGAGGTGATGTGTAAAAAAATCAAGATTAAAAAAAAATGCACCTCAAAGAATTTGACCCCTTCTGGATGCTTGATAGGTACGTGTTTAAGATGAATTTATAATGATTATTTACAATCCAACCTTTAAAACTACTTCAACACATAACAAAATATTAATAATTGTCTTTATCCACACCGCACTGCATGCTATTCATTCTTTCATTTATTTACAAGAAAGTACCTTTGATAAAAATGAAACTTTTTAACGACACATCATCATAAGCCAAACATTGAATATTTCTCATTTTTGTTTGCCATTTCAAAACCAACAACTTTACTGTTTTTGAAAACTAACGACTTTTATATAACACTAACCTTGATATTGCATAACTTTTCATAATCCAAATATCCAATATCTTAGATTGTGTTTAGAGCTAAACTTCCTATTAAAAAGCCACACATTATTTTGATGTTGCATATTGTATTCTATTATAAATTGAATCTACGTTATCTTCACAAATCCCCCTTCGTATTAGTTCTTAAAACGTTTACTCTATTATCGTGTCAACAAGATAAACTTAACGCACTTGAACTCGAAGTATTCATAAACATACGTATAGTCTCGTATCGGGCTTGTTTGGTGGAGTGGGCATGGCGACGTGTATCCATGGACGTATTCGTGGACAACCCTGGTTCGATTCCAAGGATAATGGCCAACGACTACGCTTTCCCTGGTACACGTGCAGAAGACCTTCCAAGATTGCTCTGCGACTACAAGCACGATGCAAGCAAGCTACATCAGCCGATGGAATATTAGTACAGGATTGCCTTAAAAAATTATCGTATGCAACGGGTCTTTACCGTTCCGATATAAGGCAGCATTTAACTGTATCGGGTTCGTTTACTCACTCACCAACTTGATTCCTAATTATCTACCCATTTTTGGTATATGGCCGCTGTGCAACAGTCTACTTATTTGCTGGTCTTCATATATCATCGTGTTCATGCACATATATATTTTGGCATAGTGCCATTTGCATACAATCGGGTTCATGTTACGGATTAAAGGGTTTAGGGTTTAGTCTAATGGTTTGTTGGCTAGTAGACATGGACTAATTTATCCATTTCGTTTTGGGAATTGACCGCGTCCACGTTTCTATTGATCCGACGTTTCGGGTGAGACACCATCGCCTATCCGGGGGGATAAGTGCATGAAAACGTAGGAGTGATGAAATTCATGGCTCCCCAACTATGGGAGATACGGGGGCAAATGCCTCAAAATCAGCTTATGATATGGTCTGTCTGTACCCTGGCCTGAATCAGTAACGAAGCTTGTCTCACCCTGGTTAGCATCATTGTTTGCAGGGACACAGTATCTATTTGGAATGGAAGGGAAATGGACTCTGTCTTGGGGTATGGATGGCCGTTTTTACGAAAAGTATGATGGCCAAGAAGTAACCTATGAATGGGGCTTTGATGGAGAGCACAATCCTTGGTATGCAGATAATGCTGGTCGAATAATTCCTCTAGAGCTTGATGATATGGAGGTTCGCTAACTATGGCCTTCCAATTAAATTCATTGATTTGTTTTCCAAGTATCGAAAAGTCCCA
This sequence comes from Pseudotsuga menziesii, assembly GCA_001517045.1. Classification (NCBI taxonomy): domain Eukaryota; kingdom Viridiplantae; phylum Streptophyta; class Pinopsida; order Pinales; family Pinaceae; genus Pseudotsuga; species Pseudotsuga menziesii. The sequence goes on from LPNX010628253.1 coordinate 209,924, forward strand.
CATAAATTTGTTATGTACTAGGTCTGCTTTATGTACCCATGGCTCATAGTTAAGGCATTGCCCGCACTAAAAGATTTGCCAATCCAGAAGTTGGCTTTGGGGTTCAAGTAACCATCTTGATGGGGTTCAAGTAACCATCTTGATGTGATAGTATCTCCCCTCACTCTGTAGTAACATTGCTACCGGTTTCGGTGTCATACACTGTGGGTAGTCTTTGGCTTGTGGTTGTTATGTATGCGATAGTGGGTTATCCTATTACTTGAAGACCATGTACCAATTTTGTCATCCTACGACAAACTTAAAAAGATTTGATGTGTGTAGCAGTGACGTAAGAAATTAGCCCTTAATGTACTATTAAGGTAGTCATTACATGTTTAGTAACTTAGAATACATTAATGGAGAGAGAGGATGGGGACCATAGTTCTTCCTTGAATAAGTGCTATGAAACTCTTCCTTAACACTATGAGCAGCTTTTCTTTATACTCCTATAAAGAGCATTTACAAAGAAAGACAAGACAAACAAATCACATCTTTTGTGCATTAAAGGCAACAGCGATAATAAGATAATATAATATTGTTAACGCTTAATGAGTGGCAATGAAGTTGGTAAATGGAACTCAAAAATATAACTAATTTGATGCATAGTGGGAGTGTAAAAACAACTCCTATCACTACTCTACTAACAGCACAGAAACAGCTAAGTAAATAGTACATAGAGACACAAGGAGTAGTGCAGACACAAAACCATGTCAAGCATACAATGTAGATGCCAAGGTGTACTAGGGCTAGAAGTAGAACGTGGAGAAAGAGAGAGAGGGGATGGCTCTGATCGGAGTCATCATTGCCATGAAGAGACCAATGGATTGCCTGATGATGTCATTTGGAGAATATTCGGAAAACAAAAGAGCATTGATTTCTATAAGGAAAATAATCGGTTTACAAATTATTAAGGAGGATCCAGATGTGCATTTATAAATCAACTGTCCTACAACAAAAGTATAGGCTTCCCTACATACACGTTACATCACCTCGACCAACCTTAATGCATTCTAGGTCAGCTTCCTTATAACTAATGTAGACCAACCCTAATACTCCTCTAGGATGACCTTACCTATAAGGCACATTAATTAACTTATATGCCCTTTAAGGGTGCTCTATTTCTCATCTCTTCTACAAATTGCCCTAACATAACTAGTGTCCAATATCCTTAATTAAAATTTAAAAATAGCCATTTCAGGCGTATTGAATGATACCCATGATTGCACTAAATATGTGGGTGAATTAACGTTTTTCTTTAACTATATTCCATAACAGTGACCTGGTTCTAAAGTCAGCAGCCCTCCATCTTTCTCTCAAAGCGTGTACATTACATCAATCTAAAGAGGTGGAATTGCTATTATCACAAGTACTACTTATTACAGGTATGCACAGTCATGTTCTAGCTTAATCACACCCTTTCTAATTTTAATGAATCTAACACTCTCTATGTTAATATAGAGAATATGACTACCATTGTAATAGTGACTCACATACAAAATTATGATTGGCACCATACGATCGACCTATATAAAAAAATAGAAATGTCAGCTTACAAGTGATTGTCATACAAGAGTATGTCTAGCACCATGTGAATTACTTGTGTATAAAGATATTTCTACCTATATACAATTATCTAGTGTATGAGTACTAACATTGCTTGCACTTTATACAAATGATAGTGATAATGTTATTTGGTGGAGCCGCATATTGTTAAACTTTGAGAGTAGCCTGCTACATTGGAGAGGAATTCACAGCACAAATATTCAACATAAATATGAAATTTTAAATAATAGAACAGCCATAGCAAATACGCACACACGAGAACACAATTTTTTCTCTCGCTGGGTACAAATGATTGTCCACCATTTTGTTTTCAAAGAACGTATAAAACTAGAAACAACGCTGCCCCTAAAATCAGGAATACAATTGGGAAACAACTCTGCTTTTAAAACACAAGAATGCAATCCGGATATTTCTTGACACATTCCATATACAAATGGAAACTGCTAGTTACGTAGACAATGTAATTGGCAATATCCTAACAATCTCCCACTTGGCAGTTACATCGATACAGGTTGACTTCCCCCCTTGCCGCTACACTAATTGAATTTCCTTCCATCCATTGACTTGGTGAAAGAATCTGCCATATTATCATGAGTCCTAATCTTGAGTATAGTTACCTCATTGGATTCCACCACCTCTCTGATGTAGTGGAATTTCACCCTGATATGCTTTGTCTGTGGATGACATGTGGGATTCTTTGCCAAAGGAGTTGAACTCTGATTGTCACAACAAATAGGCATGGGTCTATGGTCAAGTCCAATATCTCTGTGTAACTGCTGCAACCAAAGAGCTTCCTTGGAAGCCTTTGAAGTTGCAATGTTACTCTGCTTTAGTACTTGAATAGGCAACCGATTGTGGCCTCTTACTCTTCCAATTCATAACTCCTTCAAACAGCATAAATATATACACCCTAGTCTATTTTACATTGTCCACATCACTTTCCCAATCAATATCAACAAACATCAACAAACCCATGTATCCGAAGCTTCTTGCTTCCATATCCTTGATAGGAAATAAGTTATAACAGTCATTGGTGCCTGTAGAAATTATCCTCTTGGCAGCTGTCCAGTGATCTCTCACTGTATTTGTCATGTACCTACTTACAATTCCCACTGCATGTGCAATATCTAGTCTTGTGTACACCATTGCATACGTAAGGTTACCAATCACATCAGCATATGGCACTTTTGTCATCTCCTTCTCTTTTTCTTGCTTTTAGGACTTGTGGTTGTTGACACACTCCCACTTGAGATGGAGTGTAAGTTGGTTTATGTTTATCCATCCTAAAGAGCTCATGTACATTTTCCACATACTTTCTTTGGCCAATATATAGATTCCTCTTTTGGTGGTCTCTCTTCAGCTCAATTCCCAAACAACAGTGTGACTCGCTTAAGTCCTTCATGTCAAACCAAGGTTGCAGGAAACGCCACCCCCCCCACATCCCCAGGACGTTTCCTGCTGGAAACGCAGAAACGTGTATCGTACGGCATGGAAATGCGTTTTAGTACGGACGAACGCATTTCTTTAAAAGGAAATGCGTTTCCTCCGTACGGAAACATGTTTCCAATACAGATGTGGTCCGAAAAGCTGCTTTTCCAAAAAAACTTTGCCTGGTTGATTAAAAATATCACCTAATTTAGTAGTAATTGGTAGAATTAAATGGTAATATTAAATTCTCAAAGTAAAAGTGACATTCTCCTTATTTTTCATTTTTTATCCTTTCACTTAAATTTTTAACATTACCATTTTTTGTTTTAGGATGTTTGAGAGTGGTTCCAACTTCGTCGGACTTCATATGCAAAAAGTAGAATTTTAGATCCCATTCAAAATTCAACAAACTTAAGAGTTTCCAGGATTTCAGGACTACAAAGTTTCCATTAGTTTCTATCATGTATGAGGGTATGGAATTGACATTTAATCAAACACATCAACCCCTGTATGTACCTTGATGTTGGTGGTGTTGATCATTGAACTCCTTTGCCATGACCTTAATGTAAATGTACTCTTCACTTAAGTAAAATCACTTATTAAGCATGGGAATCCTTTTCTACCTGATTTTAACGTTTGGATTAGGAAGTTTCATCAAGATTGTAGGGTGTTGAGTCGTTTACTAATGTCCTTGGAGAACCAACTTTGAGATTTGAGTTAGAAGCAAGGGCTAGAGCCTAGAGGAGGGAGGCATAGGGTGTTATTGATGAATAGGATCCCAATATAGGCAATGATTTGCCAACATGTATGATTTATGATTTAAGTTTCACATTCATTTTTTTAAATGTCTTAGCTCATATATATATATATATATTGCGTTTCCACCCAACCATAGGCCAATTGTTTTCATCAATCTCTCAACACAACTGCCACCCCCCGAGCTGGGCATGATTTCCACAAGGAACTAGGGAATATCAGGCTCACACATAGACAGAACATATCAAACACAGTCAAGCCAACCTACAGTTGGGTTTATCAAACTGTCCAGCCAAGCCAATACACAATTGGGTTTATCAAGCCGTAGGCAACCAAACCAATACACTGCTGGTTTATCAGGCTACTCAGCCAAGCCAGCTAACAATTGGGTTTATCAGACTGTAGGCAGTCAAGCTGTTATCACATATATTGTAGCCAGGCTACCATATTCTATTTTTCAGATACAGTGCATTTTTCAGCTAGATCCCTTACATACGAGATGCTGAGATGAGCGATTTTGACGGATCATCATTTTGTTAGTGGACTATTATACTCTCCCATGTCAGGACTGAGTCTCAGGACACTCAGATTCGAGGACTGATGTAGCCATTCAGTCATTTGCAGAGCAGTTAGTGATGCCTAGATTGGTTCTAGTGTTTTCTCATTGGATAGATGATGGTTCAGATGGATTATTTGCATGGTTATGACTCAACATTTATTTTATTGTGTTATACTTATCATTGCTCTTATACTCATATTTGTGACATATACTAACATTTAGTGTCATGATCTGACGGTCATAAATATATGGACTTGGATGTATTTGTATTATGTATTGATGTCCCTACTTAGACTTGGAAGTTCCTGATCTATACTCATTGGTTTTACCCTTCCTAGGGAGAATAGAGGTAGTCATTCCCACCGTTCTTTGGCTTGCTAGTGTTCGCTTCATCTTTCACCGTCTCCACCCATCCATTACCTTCCAGTTTTGTTTTCAACCCGACTTACTACTTGACTTGTGGCATGGAGGACCTTTCTCCGCCAGAACCTTTGTTGGACAAACCTCCCTATTTATATTGTGTCTCGACTCTGAGTTGGTGACAGAATTTGCCTTTGGTGAGTTGGATTGTATGCCTAAATCATTCTGGTCGGTTGTCCTGATGTTTGGCACTGTGTAGAACTCCTCCTAGTCACTTGAGATGTTGTTGGCTAAAATTGAAAGCTCATGTACTACTTGTAATGGAAATATTTATGCGCCCATGGAAAATGTAAATTCTAAAATGTGTTTTTTAACATATGTGAGAAAAGTGCAAGAGCAATGAAATGCTAAAATACCCCTTGAAGGGTATAAGGAAAGGTCCCCAAAAAAATGGTTAAATATATGCTATATCCAAATATTGTTGACCTTAAAAATTTGAATATGTCCTGGATGAAAGTTGCGATTAGCTGTTCTTTTAAGCACTGTTGAAGTCCCAAAGGGTCATATAGGCCAAAAAGGCCATGGAAATAAAATTGATGGTCCTAATGAACCTGGATCAAACTTGATGTAGATATGGTGTCTAAATTGAATAAGCACTCTCTGAACAACTCAACCATTTGTTAGGCACTGCCATTCCTTGTGTTGTTGTTTGTCCGGCATGTGGTTATAGTGAGTATTCCCTTTCCATATCCAAAGTGTCATGATGTTAAGTTGGTAGTTCTCCTTTTCCCTAGCCTTGTTAGTTTTAGCGTTCACCCTTCACCAGCAAATTGACTACAACTATGAAGTGAGTATAGTCTTGAAAGTCTGGTCTGAGTAATAATAAATAAAACCCTATATATGTATTTGGTTGATGTACCGCCATTGAGGTGACTGCTACTTGTTATGATTGTTGCTTAAATGATTTGTAGAGCATGTCTTAACCTTATAACACTTGCAGCAGATGGATGATAGTCTGAGTTATATTATTGGTATCTGGTCATTTACAGGTGATTATATTGTCTATTGGATATTGTTGATGATCAGGCATAGACCAGGAAAGGGAATGAGTATACACCCTAGATGGATTTGGACTCTCTGAGTCTAATGAGATAGCTTATTTTCGGTTCCGGGCACTTGCAGAGATGGTCAGGCTCATTTTACCGTTCTGATGCAGTTTTGCTTCACAGGATGATGTGTTTGAGCAGGGAGATGTTTTTATTGGATCTCTTAGAGCGTTGTATGGGGCATAGGGGGTGCAGCCACTTGATTGTACCATAGTACCCCCATCCCAGAGAGGCTGGTGGGCTTAGTTGGACAACGCAGGCACCTTAGGAGGCTGTTTTGGCAGGTTCACATTTCCGGAGGCAGATTAAAAAATGATTAAATGGCTATTGAAGAAATCGATTTGGGCTACTGAGGCAAGGAAGTGACATGGGATGAGTCATGATGATGAGAGTGATGTCCTCCGTACCTTCTCCAGCAGTTGCAGCACTTGATTGGGCTCACACCTATTTTTTGGGCATTTTTATATTATTTTCTGGAGCTTTTGGGAGGCTCACGATTTCCTCAAGGAGGCACAAAGTAAAAAAATTAAAATATTATATTATTTTATTGTGCCATGGGGCACCCAGAGGGATTTAGTTAACACTCCATGGACCCACCATGTGCTTCATTTATTTCTTGTTGAGTGGGGTACCCTCTTTATGGGTGATCTAGTCCACTTTGGTACTTTATGGTTATATTGATCCATGTATTGTATGTTGAGCTCATCTCAACTATTGATTAGAACATTTATATCTTTTAATCTTAGCCACTCGTTTTGAAAGTGGCTAGGATTTTGGTTCTCTCATTTCTATTTAAAAGAGACACCTTCTCATTTGTAAGGGGTCTTTGGCTCTTGGATCTGATTAAAAGAAAAACTTCTTGTGGATATTTTTTGGATCTCCTTTGCATCTGGTGTTCTTAGATGGTGATTGAAAAGTCTTTTGCTTCCTAGCATTCGGGAAATTGTTGCAAGATTTATATATGTTTGGGAATCTTTGTCTTGTCTACAGGAGGGCGACTTCAACTAGGGCGTTTTTGCAGGGGGACCTCAACTCGCTTGGATTGTCTTCGTTTTTTATTAGGGGGTTTTCTTTAGTGTCATTGCGATTTATGATTTTCTCTTGCTATTTTTCTGTAGCATTTAGATTTTTTCTTATGTGGCAACAAATCTGATATAGTTGACGTTTGTTGTGTAGGAGAGAGGTCGCATTGACTCCTTGGGGCAAAACGTTGGACATAGAAATTGCTCAAAGCTTCTCAAATTGATCGAGATAGCAGGGATCATCATCATCAAGGAATCTACAAGGTTTTCCAGGTAAGATCTGCAGGTTAGTTCTTTTCTTCTGGATCTCAACCCATTGATACATGCTTTCTTCATTTTTCTGAAAAATCCATAAATAATAAAAAACCAAAATACTAAAAAATAAACCGCTTGATCTTTTTGGACAAACCACTGCTGGGTTTTGTAGATTGGGCATCCCTCTCACCAATTCATCTTCAACACTGTCGAAAAGGTTGTTGGTTTGCCCGAGATCTGAAAAACTGATTGTTAAAACCCCAACGCCCCCCATTGAAATTTTGACTTTTTCCAAATCCGACTTTTTCTGGAAAATAACCACTTGGGTTTATAGATCGGGTCTCCCTCACTCCAGAACACCCCCAACGCTGAGCTAGTTGCTGCCAGGAGGCCCTAGATCTGAAAAATTGACTTTCAACACCCTAGCACTTCTCATCAGATTTTGACCTTTTTCCAGATTTGATTTTTTCGGCAATTTTCCAACTTGGATTTGTAGATCAGGCCATCCTCATCCCATTTCTCATCCAACGCTGAGATGATGATCTCTTGGTTGTCCTAGATCTGAGGATTTGCCTCTCCAAACCCTAGCGCTAGCCCTCTTTTGGCCTCTTTTCCATGAAATCCAACTTTTACTTAATGACTCAGGCACTTTGATTTTGTCATATCTCTCACTGAGTCTATCCCTTTGGTACCAGTGTTATCGGAACCGGATCGGAACCGGCAAAACTGGCCGGTTTGATCGGTTCACAGGGTTGACCGGTCTGGTCACTTAAAAAATTTGCAAAAACTGGATCTTTGACCAAACCGGATACTGAACCGGCCGGTTCCATATGGAACCGGGCCGGTCCGTGGTCTGCCATACGGCCATGGGTAGGGACTCACGGATTTCAAATTAAAAAGAAAAAACAGAAACTAAAACCTTATTAATGCTCCTAACCTAACCCTAAGCCTTGTTATCACATATATAGTAGCCAGGCTACCATATTCTATTTTTCAGACACAGTACATTTGTCAGCCAGATCTGTTACATTATGAGATGTTGAGATGAGCATTTTTGATGGATCATGTTTATATTAGTGGACTATTGTACTCTCCCATGTCAGGACTGAGGCTCAGGACACTCAGATTTGAGGACCGATGTAGCCATTTATATCATTACAGAGCAATCATTGATGCCTAGTTTTATATCAGTTCTTTCTCATTGGACAGATGGTGTCTCAGATGGATTATATCGCATGATTATGACTCGGCATTTTATATTGTGTGATGGTTATTATTGCTCTTATACTGATTTTTGTGACATGTATTAACTTGTGGTATCATGATCTGGCGATCATAATTATATGGACTTGGTCGTATCTTGTACTATGTATTGATGTCCCTACTTATACTTGGAAGTTCTTGATCTATACTCATTGGTTTTGCCCTCCTTAGGGAGAATAGAGGTAGTCATTCCCGCCATTGTATTGGCTTGCTAGTGTTGGCTCCATCATTCATTGTCTTCACCCATTCATTACTTTCCATTTTAGTTTTCAGCTCGACTGACTTCTTGACTTATGGCATGGAGGACCTTTTTCCCCGCTAGAACTTTTGTTGGACAAGCCTCCCTGTTTATATTGTGTCTCGGCTTTGAGTTGGTGACAAAACTTGCCTTTGGTAAATTGGATTGTATGCCTAAACCATTTTGGTCGGTTGTCCCGATGTTTGGCACTGTGCAGAACTCCCCCTAGTCACTTGAGATGTTGTCGGCTAAAACTGAAAGCTCATGTACTACCTGTATTGAAAATATTGAATATGCGCCCATGGAAAATGAAAATTATAAAACTGTGTTTCTTAACATATGTAAAAAGGGCAAGAGCAATGAAATGCTAAAATACTCCTTGAAGAGTATAAGAAAAGGTCCAAAAAAGCAATGATTAAAAATATGCTGACTTTATAAAAATATGTCCTGGATGAAAGCTGCGATTAACTGTGCTTTTAAGCACTGGTGAAGTTCCAAAGGGTCATATAGGCCAAAAAGACCATGGAATAAAATGATGGTCCTAATGAATTTGGATCAATCTTAATGTAGTCATGATGCTTAAGTTGAATAAGCACTCTCTAAACAACTCACCCATTTGTGAGGTGTTGTCCGCCGATTGTACACTAGCAGCAGAAATCAGTTGAAAGCTGTCCCCTCACTTGAGAAAGTGGGAGAGGTGTGACCTTGGGGGCAAGCACAGAGCTAGGTACTGTCACCTACTCCTAGCTCCTCTGTTTAGGCTAACTCTTAACAAAGCCAAGGGGGGTAGTCCCTAACAAAGAGTTTTCTATGGCTCAATGTTTAAGTTAAGTTTTAGATGTTTTTGGATGCGGATGGGTGTTGTTTAGGAGTTAATGTGATTTTAAATGATTAATGTGATGAATTGAACACAAGACAAAGCAATCCATGTTGCTATCACCAGAATTAAAAGATAGACAAATATTTGAGAATTTCACGAAATTGATAAAGCGTTCACAGATATGACTTATCATCAAAACATTCAATGGACGAATGGCCCAGATTATCCACAATGCTGAAAGATAGAACCAGTGCCCATGGAGTCAACTTATCAGAGATGCTTTGCGTATAGAAAGATGTGAATCCTAAAAGATGCTAGTGAATGTTAGGTTTTGCAAGTGCTCGTGGTAAGTTTTAAGAGTTTTTAATAGTGGTCTTGCTTTAGGGTGTCAACAAAAAGGTTTGTCAAAGCCGAGAGACTCTTCTAAGTTCCCTCTGTTGAAGACATGTCGGGCCTGCCCAGTATCCCAGGCTGGTATCGCAAAGATTGACCAGCTAGTCGAGAATCTAAGACAGCAAGAGGTTCCGGCGTCTCTACTAGGAAGTACTTTTGGAAGGATCCCTACAACGCCAGTGTGTTGGTTGCGGGTGTTTAAGTGTTATTAAATTACTCTTGTGGGGTTTAAAGATCCAATGCCGTTTCTGGGTATTCCGATCTAGGATCGGTCAGAGCATACTCCGGCAAGGAGGGAAGGGAGTTAGTTAATTAAAGGGGTATGTGTGTTAAGGATTTTATTAACTTAATTAATTAGACCCTCCGATAGAGAGCGCTCTTGACCTTGTCTTATGACAGTGGTTCAAGAGACTTAGCTAATCTATATGAAGCTAATGTAGGGATTATGCAAATCTAAAATGCTTTCCGATAGAGAGTGCTCTTGACTTGTGTTTCTGCAAGTTCAAGAGTCTTACTTATGGATTGTTAATTGATTAAACAAGCACAAGATGATATTAGTTGCTTAAACTCTCCGACAGAGAGCACTCTTGATCCACCTTATGGTGAGATTCAAGAGATTTGAACAATTGATTCACTTAGACAGATGAACAATTAGAACTTGAAGTAATCGATTCATTCAATGCATTAGAAATGATGGATTAGTAATTAAAATTATAAGGAAAAGATGCAATTGTAATGATGAAGCTAAGCAAAATTTAAACTAAGCATACACAAGTGGACTCAACGCAAGCCTCCCCAAATGGGGGAGGATGAGAGTGGGGACTTAAAAACTCCATTCAAAACAAAAGATTTTTATTAACTTTATACAATGTGCCTTAAGGATCCTGATCCTTGAAAGGACTTTTCAAATAAAGGCAAAGTAACTCTACAAATATTATAACTTGTAAAAAAGGAGAGTGCCTTTTATTTTTACTTTTGAGATCTTTCCGAAACCTGTGAAAAGGGAAAATGAAAGAAGTTTGAAGAGAGTAAAAAGGAGCAAAGGAAAGAGGGCTGAAACAAAAGAAGATGAGAGAAGGAAGGCAAACAAACCAAGCAAGAACCAAAACCAAGGAAAGGGAAGAATAGGGCAGCCAACTATAAAGCTAAAGGATGATAAAAATCGAAGAGAATGGGGCAGCGAAAGAGAAAATAAGTGGCTGTCATAAAAATTACAAAATAGGACAATGAACAAAAAGTGGAAGGAATGGCAAAAAACAAGGTTAAAGAAGGCCCAAAAGCTAGGGCAAAAAGAGGCAAAAAAGGGACGAAGGCTAGGGCACACTAGGGCTGTCCAAAAAGAGAAAAATGGATGGTAAAAAGAGTACTAACAAGGCAGCAATGAAGAAGAGGTAAAAGAGGCAAAGCAAAGTAATTGGTAGAAGGGGATTAAGAAGAGGAAGAAAGGAAGGCTTTTTGCAACTTAATTTCGTAAATTTTTTGCCAATTTTCCCGCTTAACTTGTCATGAAAAGTGAGAAACCAGCGAGCTTCTTTCCTGCAAAAATGGTGGGTTAAACAATTGAATACACTATGAACATACAACTAATACTTGAACAAAAAATAGGAACTTTGTGCTACTTCAAGTACTAGCTAGATCTGAGAAATAACATTTGACACTTTCTAGATCTAAAAATGGAAGCAAGTAGATGCGAAAGATTAGCTTTATAAATCAGAACTCTACTTGCAAACATAAAGTAAAATAATGAGAAAATTTGACTTTAGGGTGAATGGAGAAGATAAACCACTTGGATCTTGAATCCTTGAAATCACTTTGGATTCCAATGGCATGCAGCTGCTAGGTACATATGCTTTGCTCCAAGAAGAGTAGATGCAACTTAACTCAACCTCTTACTTGGTACAGTGAAGTGATCTGCAAACACAATCTTATACACTTGGCAACATGGGGGTTAAAACATGTATTATTTACTAATCAAATCTCAAAAGCATGAAATACAGCTGAATAAAACAATGCTCTTTGAGGCTTTTGAAAGTAAATGAAATAAATAGGTAACTTGAAAGCTACAAATACATATTCCTACGTGCTTATAGAAGCCCTTTAAAGCATGTATTAATACCCACACATTATCAAAAGCAAAGAAACTAGAACAATATCACCTCATTAGCCGGAACATATGTACCCAGGATCCACACAGCATGAGCCTCCAAAGCCTTTCTTTATTACAAAATAGGTTGCATAAGAGCAACAAGCATTACAATATTTTACCAGAGGTTCTTTACATCAATCATTCACCCTGATAGAGTTGAAAGAGCCTTTATTTATACAATGAGAGAGTGCTAAAACCCTAAAACCAAACCAAATAACCTAACCAGCCTGACCACCTAATAGAAGAGCCAAACCTAAATCGAAGGACAGGGAGTGAAGGGAGGCCTCCACCCAGGCAAGGCGCCCCCACTCCAACTGAAAACACTAAAATCCACCCTCAATTTAGCCCACACGTGTGGAAGGCGCAACCCAGTTGAGGAGGGGCATGAGCTGTGAAGGAGGTGACTTGGTGATGTAGGTAAGCTCATCCTTAGGTCTGGCTGGAGCCTCCGTTAGGTTTGGGAAGCCCACTGATGGTGCAAGCTTTAGTCTTCACCTCGATCAAATCACCGAACCAATGAGTGCTCTCCATCTCATCTTTAGTTGGAGATGACATGTCTGCTAACTAATAATAAATTAATTGCTCTCTTAATGATGACTGAAGCTGAGTTATGATAACTCCAATCATCATAAGTGCTCCATGAGATGTCATTTAGCCTTTTATTTCGCTGAATTTGGATTAATTTGGAGAGTTTTAATTTTCTCCAAAATAATCATTTTTTAATAAAAATTGATTTTTTTTACTCAAAACTGATTTTTTTGAGAAAAAATGCATTATGTTTCCGATTGTTGATCTGAAAGTTGGTTCTGACTGGCTGGCTGATCAAGAATGATTTTTGGCTTAAGGTTAGAGCCTTCAATCACTGAATTCGGAGCCCGGATGACTTATTTACCACGAACGGGTTTTTTCCATTTAATTTATGGAAAAATTAACCCAAAAAACTTTAGGAAAAGTAATTAAAAATTAAAAAATTAAAAAAATAATTTTTCCCCCTTCGAAAAAGATTTTTTCGTAAATTTTTTATATGTTCAGATGACTTAGGTCATGAGCATGATCTACCTAAAAAATGCCTAGTAGGTTTATAACACTCAGTTGGGCTCTAATAACCCCCCAAGGCCCAGAATTCAACATCGGGTATTCCAGCTTTGGAGGAAGCGGTAGAAAACCTCGTCAATTATACTCGGCTGAAGGCAAAGCATAATTGTCAGGGGAAAAAAACTCCCTGGAATACCTTATTTGAGATTCTATTTCTCAGGAGACCGAACCACTCAAAAATACCCTACTAGCACATTTTATTACAAACCCCGCGGGGCCATGGTCAAAATTATTCAAATAAAAAACTAGCTAGCCAATATTGGCTAGACATGAAGACGGATCAACTGATACACTGGAATCAGACTTTGAACAAGTCTGTCAACCGATGGCTCGTTAGGTAACACAACTATGGTACAAAAAAGTTGGTAACATGAGGCACTGCCTTTTCTTGTGTTGTTGTTGGTTCGGCATTGGTTATAGTGAGTTTTCCCTTTCCATTATCCAAAGTGTCATGATGTTGAGTAGGAAGTCATCCTTTGCCTTAGCCTTGTCATCTTCACCCTTCACCCTTCACTAGCAAATTGGCTACAACTATGAAGTGAGTATAGTCTTGAAAGTCTAAGTTTGAGTAATAATAAATAAATCCTTATATATGTATTGGTTGATGCACCGCCAGTGAAATGAATGCTACTTGTTGTGATTCTTACTTAAATGAGTTGTAGAGCATGTCTTAGCCTATTACACTTGCAGCAGATGGATGACAGTCTGAGTTATTATTGGTGTTTGATCAGTTGCAGATGGTTATATTGTTTATTGGATATGATTGATGATCAGATAGAGACCTATGAGGGGTATGAGTATACACCTTAGATGGATTTGGACTCTCTGAGTCTAATGAGACAGTTCATTTCCAGTTCTGGGCACTTGTAGATATGATCAGGTTCATTCTGCCTCTATGATGCAGTTTTTCTTCACAGGTTGATATGTTTGAGCAGGGAGGTGTTTTAGTTGGATCTCCTAGGGCGTTGTATGGGCATAGGGGTGTGTAGCCACTTGTTTGTACCTTTGTACCCTCATCCCAGAGAGCCTAGTGGGCTCAGTTTGACAATGCAGGCACCCTAGGGGGCTGTTTTGGCAGGATCACGTTTCCTGAGGCAGATGAAAAATGATTAAATGGCTATTGAAGAAATCGATTTGGGATACTGAGGTAAAGAAATGGCATGGGATGAGTCACAATGATGAGAGTGATGTCTTCCACACCTTCTCCAGTAGTTGCAGCACTTGATTGGGTCCACACCTATTTTTGGGCATTTTTATATTATTTTCTGGAGCTTTTGGAAGGCTCACAATTTCCTCAAGAAGGCATAAAGTCAAAGAATAAAATTATTATATTATTTTATTGTGCCATGGGGACACCCAGAGGGAGTTAGTCAAACACTTTTTGGACCCACCATGTGCTTTCATTTATTTCTTGTTGAGTGGGTTACCTTTTTATGGGTGGGTTAGTCTACTTTGGTAAATTATGGTTATATTGATCCATGTGTTGTATGCTGAGCTCATCTCAACCATTGATTAGAACATTTCATCTTTTAATCTTAGCCACTCGTTTTGAAAGTGGTTAGGATTCGGTTATGATTGAGGTTCTCTCATTTCTATTTAAAGGAGAGAGCTTCTCATTTGTAAAGGGTCTTTGGCTCTTGGATCGGAATAATAGAAAGACTTTTTTTGTGGATATTTTCTGGATCTGCTTTGCATCTGATGTTCTCAAATGGTGATTGGAAAATCTTCAGCTTCCTAGCATTGTGGAAATTCTTGTGAGATCTATATATTTTTTTGCTATCATTGTTTTGCCTACAGGAGGGCATTTTGGCTGGAGTGTTTTTGCAGGGGGACCTCAACTCGCTTGGTTTTATTCGTCTTGGATCAGGGGGTTTTCATTAGTTTCATTGTGATCTATGATTACTTCGTTTTACTTTCTTGTAGCATTTGGTTTCTTTATCTCGTATTGGCAAATCTGATATTGTTGACGTTTGCTCATGCAGGATAGGGGGCGCATTAGTGGTTTGTGGCTTACATCACTCATAGAAATCATTGGGATCTTCCAGAATTGATCGTGAAAGCAAAGATCATCACTGTTAAAGACTTTTACAAGCATTTCCAGGTAATATCTAATAGGTGAGTCTCTTTTCTTCAGATCTTGTTCCATTGTACCTTGCTTTACTTCAAATTTTTTGAAAAATCCTAAATACTAAAAACCCTAAAAAAGCACTAAATCTGGGAATAGTCCAATCTTTGGCCAAACCATTTATGAGTTTCATAGATTGGGCCTCCCCTTCACTAAATCTGCTGCAATGTTGGTCAAACTCCTGCTGGTTTGACCTATATCTTATTTTTTGCTAGAAAACTGCATAACCCCACTGAAAATTTGACTTGCTAGGGTTTTGATTTTTTCTGAATTCTGACTTCACAGACGGATAGATCGGGTCCCACAGTTCAAATCAACCCCAACGCTATCCAAATTCTTGACAGTTTGACCTAGATTTGAGTTTTTGATTGAAACAGCCCTAACGCCCTCACTGAAAAACTGGATTTTTTCGGATTTGACTTTTCTGAAATTTGATAAGATAGGATGATAGATCAGGGCTTAAGCACTCCAGAACACCTCCAACGCTGAGCTAGTTCTTTTTGATTTGCCCTAGATTTGAAAAATTGGTTTTCAACCCCCCTAGCCCCAATGTTCCCCCAAGTTTCCGGGACGGGGGGATGTGGGAGCGGGGAAACGCACATTTGGGACGCGTGGAGACCACCCCCAAATTTAGGGATATTCGGGGGGGACATGGGGACCATAGTTACATATATCGTGTCGGCGAATATATCGCCGGGGGTCCAGAATGAAACTTATCGGCAACAACGGCGAAAATATTGGAAAATATCGGCAAATGTCGTTTCGCATTAAAAAATACAAAAATAAACATTTTTTTCAATTTTTTTAAACATCTAAAGCAACAACAACATCAAATAAACACATTTCCACATAAATATTAAAATACAACTCATAGATAAGATGCATAATATGTCAAATGGTGGATCATGATCATATATCGACTATAAACTGAAAATACTGAAATATGTTCTTGATGGAATGATAGAACATCACATCAAATGATTAAAATAAATGTCTCTCAAGAGATGAATCATCATGAGTCATGACTCATGAGGCATGTAGAATCATAGTGTATACTGTATAGAGTCTAGACATAGGACACCAACATAGTATGATAGTATAGTACAATGATAAAAATAGGAATCAAGTCATCGACTCCCTGAGGATGATCCTCTAATCAATCTACCCCTTTTACGGGTCAAGGGCACTGGCTGTGGCACCACTCTTCCTCTAGAAGCAGTAGGTGCCGGTGGTCGTGGAGGTGGTCCAGATGAGCCTGGGGTGGAACTAGAACCTCCCACTGCTTGAGTAGATGCTATGGATGAGGGGGAGGCGAATGTGAGCTGTCTCACTCTCCTCCCAGTCCCAACTGTATGACTCTGTGGAGGTGGTGGGCCACCTGGAGCTGGTCGGCGCTGCAAATGAGTATCAACCTCCTCCTCAATGTCCTCATAGTCATAGGCATAGTCATCCTTTGGAAGTGGAACATCAGCATCCTCCTCTTCCCCCTCCTCCTCTGACGGATCTGCATCATCATCCCCCTCTTCCTCCAACCATTCAGGTGCCTCGTCAATCACAGGATCCTCCCTCTCCACCCTCCATTTGCTGGTAGTGTTAATGTTATCCAATGAAATGGCATCTGGATTGGGCACTTTCTCAATTTGTTTTACTTGCAACCTTAGATTGTAGTAGACATAAACCATGTCATTAAGGCGCTGAGAAA
>LPNX010628253.1:233173-257980 GCA_001517045.1 Pseudotsuga menziesii
TTATGGAAACTTGATTGCCCCCTTCCTCTCTTGTAGAAGATCGCCCAAGATCGCCTAAATCGCCCGAGCTCCACTTCCTCCAAGCGAAAAATCCAAATGAATGAAAAAAACCCGGCCGCGGACTCTTATCGGCGATTTTTTTTAATTTTTGGGCAGCAGGGCGATAAATTCCATCTAATTGCGATATTATCGGAATATATCGCGATATATTAAAATGTCGTGATAAATTGAAAATGTCGGAAAATATCGCGATAAATTAGTGGCGATATATCGCCGACCCTATCATCTCGCGATATATCGCGATGTCGGCGATATATCGCCGATATATGTAACTATGATGGGGACGTCTCTAAAATTATAAAAATAAAATAAAATATCAAAAATAATAATTCATTTGATGTATATTAATGATTGTGCAATGTAGATACTAAATATATCGGTTTATTTTCTAAGTAGTACCAAGTAGGAATTGTAAAATGTGAAAATAATGGGAAAACATTAAAAAAAAATTCCCAGGGGCATGGTCGGGGAGATAGAGTTTCGCCTAGGAGTCCCCAAGTCCCTGGGGCGCAGGAAACGTGGAAACGCGTCCTCGACCCTATGGGACGCGTCCCCGTGGAACACTGCCTAGCCCCCTCATCAAATTTTGATTTTTTCTGGATATGATTTTTCTACTGATTTTCTAATTTGGGTTTGTAGATCAGGTCACTCTGACCTCATTTCTCCTTCAACGCTGAGTTGTTAGCCTGCAGGTGACCCTAGAACTGTAGATCTGCTTCTCCAAGCCCTAGCGCTAGCCTTCCATAGAGCTGGTTTTCCTGTAACGTAACTTTTTCGGGCTAACTCCTTTCTGGGTTCATAGATCAAGGTATATCCCAGGTGGGTTCACTAAAACTTTGGGTTGATGCTGACTCCATTGCCCAATGCACACAAGGCACTGATCTCCTAGCTAGCGCTAGCCCTAACTTGACCTCACTCCCATTTCCTTTGCCAACACTCATTGATAACTTAAGTCACCTATCTTTCACTGAGTCTGTCTCCTTGGTGCTAGACAGTCCCAACTCTGTCCTTGCTTACCCTGTCATGGTTACGTTTCCCAAGACAGTGGTCATCTTCACCAATTGCTAGTACCTAAACCCTAGAGCTAGGGTATCCATTTACCTTGCATCTTACATACCTTAAAGCTCCATTTGATCAGTTCTGGTGTCTAGGTCTGATCTCTCCTGTTGGGAGCAGATCCGGGTCTCCTCCATTGTTGTCTTGGATTAGGATAACATAAAGTGAAGGCTGCCTTGATTGATGTGACAACCATCCATTTGGGAGTCTAGGCAGTCGTGGTTCCACCCCTTAGTTGCTTGCCCCTTTACCATCCATCCTGGACCACCTCACACAGGAAACTACAAGGCGGGTGATAACAAGCCTATCCTAACACTATTTAAGGACCCCCCCACCCTCTACATTACTCACATTACTCATTGCTAACAGTTTGGCAATCTTGAGAGCACGGTTTGTTGGGCAGTTGTGTAGTCTTTTGCAGCTGAGTTTTACTGGTGGTTTCCAAGAACTTGTTGGGCATAGTCAAGTGTGTTTTGCAGCGAGGATTTGGAGGAGATTAGAAGCATCATTTTTTGCAGGAGATTTGGAGCTATTACGTGGACTGTTTTGGAGGATATTGAAGGTTTTTGTGCAAAATTTGTGGACTGTTATCATGAATCAACATCCTCTTTTTCTCTTGGCAGCGGCAATTCCTCTCAAGCTTTCCTTCATTTCTTCTTCTCTCTCAAAGGTATGTCAAGTCTCAAGACTTTTCTCTTTAAATTTTTTTTTCTTAGTTAACAAGTTATTAATAAATTATAGGGTTTTATTTCCAGCGTTTGTTTGCCATGGCTCCAAAAGAGAGGAAGGATCCAACATGGGTTCATTGCCAATTGGATGATGGTGGGAAAAAAATATGCAATTATTGTGGGAAGAAAATAGTTGGGGGAGGTATTCATAGGTTAAAACAACACTTAGTTGGTGCTAGAGTCAATGTTGAACCTTGTAGGAAAGTCTCTGATGATCTTAGAGCAGAGATGCTAAGTAGTATTGAAGCCTACCAAGAAGAAAAAGCCAAGACAAAGAAGATTCAAGAAGACATAGGGAGAAGTTCAATGCCATTTGAGGATGAGATTGACTATGATCCTGAGGGTGGTGATTATGAAACCCTTCAAGGTCATTTGACTAGTTTTGAAGAATCCTCCAGTTTTCCTGTTAGGGGGAGAGGTCAACGTAGAGCATCCAATTTGAACCTAAAGATGCCATGTAGTACCTCGGGTACTACCCCCACCAGCAGTAGAGGTCTTGACTCTTTCTTTTTGCCTCGCACTACCCCTGGTGCTCATCCCACCATTGATGCTTAATTGAAGAAGATGGAGAAGGAGGCTGCTTGGGAATGCGTAGCTAGATGGTGGTATGATGCAGACATACCCTTCAATGCAACTAATTCTTCTTATTATCAACCTATGATAGATGCTATAGCTTCATGTGGTCCAGACTTCAAAGGCCCTAGTTTTCATGATATCAGAAGACCCCTTTTATGAAATGAAGTTCAAAGAATAGATGAATATTTGAAGGAGTTCAAGCAGTCCTGGAGTAAAACAGGGTGCACAATGATGTTTGATGGATGGACTGATGGAAAATCTTGCATTATTAATTTCCTGATTGCTTGCCCAAAATGAACCATGTTTCTTAAATCTGTGGATGCCTCTGATCAGGTGAAGGATGCACAATTATTATTTCATCTTTTGGATGGAGTAGTTATGGAGGTCGGGCTAGAGAATAATGTACAGATCATCACTGACAATGCCTCAAACTATGTTGCAGCCGGAAGGATGTTAGAGGAAAAACACCGCACCATTTGGTGGACACCATGTGCAACCCATTGTTTGGACCTCATGCTGGAGGATATTGGCAAAATTGAGTGGGTGAAGAAGTGTGTGGAGCAGGCAAAATCAATAACCAGGTACATCTACAACCACTCATGGGTTTTGAGTCTTATGAGGAAGAACATTGGGGGTAAAGAGCTTGTTAGATCAGCCATTACACGATTTGCAACAAACTTTCTTTTGTTGCAATCTCTTGTTGATCAAAAAGCCAATTTGCGGAAGATGTTTTCCTGCGATGAGTGGAATAAATGTCAATGGAGTCAAAAGGCTGAAGGGAAAGATATTGCTGACAAAGTGTTTGAAAAAACATTTTGGAAAAAGGCAGAAGAGATAGTTTTATTCAGTGAGCCTCTTGTGAGAGTGTTGCGGATGGTAGATGGTGATAAAACCGCTATGGGTTTTATTTATGAGGCCATGGATCAGGCCAAAGAAGCAATAAAGAAAGCATATGGTGATAAAAGGCAGAAGTATTTTCCTATTTGGAATATCATTGATGACAGATGGAACAGACAACTCCATCGTCCTTTGCATGCAGCTGGCTATTACTTAAACCCAAGGTAAGAAATCTCAAAATTCCTATTCAAAGTTATAAGTTATCTTTTACGTTCAAACTTTAAAGTTCAAACTTTCAAAGTTATAAGTTACAATTTCAAATTCATTGATGAATATTTTTTGTCTTTTGAACTTTGAATGAACTTTTGAAGGTACCACTACACAAAAGACTTTGAAGTCAATGATGATGGGGAGGTAAAAGGCGGATTGTATAGATGCATTGAGCGCATGGTTCCTGATCCCAGGATACAAGATGAGATACACAGTAAGCTACTGCAATTCAATGAAAGTATGGGTAGCTTTGGCATGAGCATGGCCATACGAGGCGGATCCAAGGATCCACCGGGTAAGAATTTTCAAAGTTTTCAAATTATATTATCCATTGTAAAGAATGAGTTAAATTTCCAAAGCCATTTGCTGAAACTTGTTTGCATTCAACTCTTATTGCAGCCTATTGGTGGGGGCAGTTTGGTGGGAGCTGCACTGATTTGAAATTTTTTGCAGTTCGAATATTGAGCCAGCCATGCAGTGCTTCTGGATGTGAACGCAATTGGAGTGTATTTGAGCGTATACACACCAAGAAACGAAACCGTTTGGAACACAAATGGTTGAATGATATGGTCTATGTCCAATACAATCTTAGGTTGAGGCGTAACCAATTGTTGAACAAGACACCAGCATTAGGAAACATAACGTTGGATGACTTTGATCCATCATCAGAGTGGGTTGTGGAGACTCAAGCACCAGTATTTGATAATGAAGACCTTTCTTGGTTGGATTTGGACCCACCTCCAGAGGTTCCATCTTCAGGGCCAGGAGAATCAAGTGGGGCTCAAAATCCCACTCTTGAAGAGGATGAGGAGGACGATGATGAGGAGTAGTAGACTACTAGACACTAGACTCTAGTAGCAGTGGCTAGTAGGGTAGTGCCATATGATCACTTCATTGTTATTCATTAGTACTATGGTTTATTTTTGGATTGTAGGTGCCATTTAGAGCCTCTTTGTTGATGTACTTTGGTTCAAAACCTCACAAATGTATTGCACCAGGTGCTATTTTGGATATTTGCACACATATTTGCTATATATATGAGAAACTTTGCATATTTGTGTATTAATGGTTTGGATTCATATGTATGCACATGAATATATATGTTTTTTTACAAAATATGAATATTTTATGTATTTTTTAGTCAGCCGATTTTTTACCCGGTTTTTTGCCGGTTTCGGTCCGGTTCACATTTTGGGCTTCGCCGGTTCAATGACCGGTCTGGTTCCGATAACATTGTTTGGTACTAGATAGCCCCACACTGTCCTTGCCCTCACTGCATTGGTCACGTTTCCCAAGGCAACGGATATCTTCACAAGTTGCTAGTACCTCAACCCTAGATCTGATATTTACCCCATAGGCCACTTGTGTTCCACTTTGGATCAACCCTCATTTGTTTAAAACCCTTATCCAAATACCTGGCACACTTAGTGACATCTTCCATAGATCTAAGGTCTCCAATTACCTTACACCTTACGTACCTTAAGTCTAATTGATCTGATCTGGTGTCTAGGTCTGATCTCTCCTGTCTGGAGTAGATCCGGGTCTCTCCCTTTGTTGTCTTGGGCTTAGATAACATAAAGTGAAGGTTGCCTTGATTGGCGTGACAACCATCCATTTGGGAGTCTAGGCAGTCTTGGTTCCACCTCCTTAGTTGCTTGCCCCTCTACCATCCATCCTGGATCCACCTCACATAGGCAACTACAAGGTTGGTGATAACACAAGCCAACATTCACATTGAGGACCAGCCAAGCCAACTAACAGATGGGTTTATCAGGTTACTCAGCCAAGCCATCGCACTACTGGGTTTATCAGGCTACTCAACCAAGCCAGCTAACAGTTGGGTTTATCAGGTTGTCCAGCCAGGAATCACACATGGCCAAATGCACATCAAGACACAGCCAAGCCAACCTACAGTTGGGTTTATTAGGCTGTTTAGCCAAGCCAATATACGATTGGGTTTATCAGATTGCCCAACCAAGCCAATATACAATTGGGTTTATCAGGTTGTCAGCCAGGCCAATCTACCTTTGGGTTTATCAGGCTGCTAAGGCAGTGGAAAAGAAGAATTGCTAAGCTAGTGAGCTCATTCATAGAGCTAGGGACACCTCCACAAGATCTATCTGGCCTGGCATCCACAATACCTACACACCCAACACAAGGAAGTATCCCCTTCTCTGCTACACAGTCCCTTAGGCCATACCTTTCCTTCCAGTGCTCTTCAGGCTGTGCAGAGAAGATTCACCAACAACTCTTATCTTTTTGTGAGGTTCCTCCCTTCACTAGGTTTATCAAGCCAATTCAGTGTCTCTTCCACTCCTAAGTCTTGCATACAGTTCAGACCCAAACCAGGGCACACATAACAACAAACCACAAGGAGACACAACAACACAGGGCTCCACTTTGTACACCAGACAACTAGGGTTCCATACCACTCTGTAGTTCAGAAAAACACTGTAACACAACATTCAGGGTTCCCAGCAAAGGATAGGTGAAGAGATACACTGTAGACACAAAACAAACGCCTCTGCTAGCTCTCGCTTCGTTTGTGGGAAGAACTCCGTGTGAGGATAACACCGTTGAACAACCTGTTCCGCGACTCGGGATAGGGAATAATGAATCGAATGGAATGGGAGAATGACCAAAAGCGTTCTGGGCAACTCAGGAAATGACAGGATGGGCACACATTCACGTGATTACTTGCTTCAGAAGCAAGAATGCGGCTTTCCCAGACTGCAGGCTTGCTCAGACATGAAATCTGACTGCCATACCTCGCCCTGCCCAAGGCATTAACTGCCTCAACCAATCTTCCGGAAGAATTGAATGAGGCTCAAGGGTTTGGATAATTCCCCTCCCTATTCCTTCTGAAATCATGCCCCCATCTCTTTCGTTGCAGTGCATAGCTAGTTGTGGTATTTTATTAAATTGCATATTTACATGATATCTCAAAAAATATACCGTGCCTGACCAACACGAGAACCATCGGCATCAATCTTGATCGTCGATACATAAAACACCAAATTAATGGCAGGGCCTTGGCCTTGAGCTCCTCGCCATGATTTAATAATAGTAATTACATCATGTACAATTTTAATACCGTGGGGTCAAAACCGAGGTATTACATTCCCCTCCCCCTTACATTAGCACTGTCTTCAGTGCTCTACAAAATTGAACAAAAATGGATGCGCCAATCTCATGGCATCCTCCAGCGCCCACGTAGCCTCATCAGGACCGCAGTGCTTCCATTGCACCTTTACCTGTCCAACGGCTTGATTCTGGAGCACTGTGACCTTGTCGAGGATGCGCAATGGCTCGGTTTGGAACTCTCCCTCGGGTTCCACCTGAATCACATCCCAATTTATCACATGGTTAGGGTCATGTACATATTTCTTAAGCAAAGAAACATGAAAAACATTATGAGCTCTAGTGCTAGTAGGCAATGCAAGTCTATATGCAACTGGCCCTATTCTTTCAAGCACTTCAAATGGCCCGCAATATCTAGGTGATAGCTTGGCACAACTTCCAAGCTTCAAGGAACTCTTCCTTGGCCTCACTCTAAGGTAAACATGATCCCCAACACTGAACTCTCTATGCACTCTATGCTTGTCTGGATAGCTTTTCTGTCTATATTGGGCTGCCTTGAGGTTTTGCTTGATCTTTGCGAGTTCTTGCTCTATTTCCTTGAGCAATTCTGGACCAAGCACAATCCTGTTCACTAGATTATCCCAAGTCACTGGTGTCCTACACCTTCTTCCATACAGAGCTTTGTATGGACTCATTCCCAATGATGCTTGCTGTCCATTATTATATGCAAATTCTACCAATGTAAATAATTCTCCCACTTGGATGGTTTGTCCATTACATACATGCGAAGCATGTCTTCAAGCACCTGATTCACTCTCTCTGTTTGTCCATCAGTCTAAGGATGGTAGGCGGTGCTAAAGTTCAACTTTGTACCCAAATCTGCAAACAAACCCTTCCAAAAATTGGAAGTAAACTTGGTATCCCTCTCAGAAATTATTGCCTTAGGCAAACCATGCAATCTGAAAATCTCCTTCATGAAGATTTTTGCAATGGCATCAGCCTTATACGTGGACTTGACTGGTATAAAATGTGATGCCTTTGTCAGCTTGTCCACCACAACCATGATGGAATCATGTTGTCTCACAGTCATTGGCAATCCTGTAATAAAATCCATGGAAATAACTTCCTATTTCCATTCTGGGACTGGCAAAGGCTGCAATAAACCTGCTGGGTGTTGATGCTCAAACTTCACTTGCTGACATTTCATGCACTTAGAAATATACTCAGCAATGTCCTTTTTCATTCCTGGCCAAAAAATACTGCTTTCTGGCTGTAGCAATTGTTTTTTGATATCCTGGGTGACCAGAATATGGAGCTTGATGGATTTCATCCATAACAATTCTCCTCAAGTCTGCTACATTTCGAATATAAATTTTGTTCTTATAAGTAAGAAGTTCATCCTCTTCCAATTTATATCCCTCATACTTCATTTCAGGATTTTGCTGCTGCAACTTGTCCTTTATCTGCACATACATTTCATCCTCAGCAGTATGATTAATAATCTGCTGCCTCAAATTTGGTTGGCAAATACTAAGAGATCTGACTTATGTAGTGAACACCTTGAGTCAGTAAATGGTGGAACCCAGGAGAGCGCACTGGGTGGATGCAATGCATGTGCTCAGGTACCTTAAAGGTACTATAGACTGTGGATTGAACTATGAGAAGAGGGATGGAATAGAATTGACTGGCCATACTGACTCTGTCTGGGTAGGAAGTGCAGTAGACAGGAAAAGCACTTCAGGGTGTTGTTTCAGCTGGGTTCGGCGATTGTGTGTGGTTTAGCAGGAAAGGGATTCTTTACGGATAGTTTTTTGGGTTTCCCTTCATGTGCCCATGGTTTTGGATGGTGGATTGTGATTTAGGCACATGGTTTTGAGGCCTTCTTATCTTCATATTGGAGGTCGTCCCACATCTTGATGGCACATTCTCATAGGACGAGTTGATTATGGTACCTTTTGAGGAGATAGGGTGTTGATTCATGGAGCTAACCACCTTGGCACATATTCCTTGGTTGCCCATCTCTTGGAACCTTGATACTGGAAAAAAAAGGTGATGAATCTTAGTGTTGGTTTAGATGTTAAAAGAATTGATATCCTTGGGATTCATTACTTGAGGATTTGTGGGAAATTTGGGAAATGATCATCATATGAATAAGGTGGGATAATCAACAAACTTTCTGCCTGCGTGTGAGCTTGTTACCTCTAAATACAATATTGCAAGGATTTATTTCAAATCAAAGTTATTTCCTTTTGTATTAGCCATGATAGCTAGCCATGCACTATTAAATATTAAGAATGGCATCTCATATTCTAATTGCCTCACTTTCTTTGTGTATATTGCTGCTTACAGATCTGTCAGTTGGCTGTATTTGTTCGCACGGGATTTTGGCTCACAGCTAAGGGACAAAATCAGTTTGATATTCAAATTGAAGGAGAAAATGCTTTTGAGACATTAAAAGAACAGATTGGAGAGTTGGTTTTGGCTATTCATTTCAAAGACAAGAAGGTAATGACAAAATCCTATAATGTTTCAATCTCATTTGGATAGCTGATTTTCAAAGACACTTTTATCATTTGGTATTTTCTGAAGGATGCTAAATCTTCTTGAAATGATTGTATAGAAAGTGAGGAGAGAGCACTTCTATTACTGTTCATAGATGATCAAGACTAATAAATATTACTGAAAATTACATGCATGTCAATAACATAAATGTGTGTCCCAAGTCTAAAAGCAACACGTCAAAAGATATAAAAATGCAAGAGTATTCTTGCAGTAGGATACAAATTAAAAATCAGCTATGATGCAGTACAGTTGGAATAATAGTTACATAGCTGGAGAATATTGCCTTGGAGAGAATAAATCTATAAGCTAAAGTTTCAAAAACATGAGATCTCGAAATGAAGCCTGCCTGAAGATGAGAACAGGCCTTCCAGTTTTGCACTGCTAGAATCCATCCATTTGGAGTCAAACAATTATAATGAAAGCACACATGTGAACTATTTGTTAACATTAGACAAGTTTCAGGTATCACCAGAATTGCCAACTAGTCGTGATACCACTTGTTAGAATTAAACAGATCAGTCTGTTTATGTGTGGATCAACATATAGAAGTGGTGCAGAAGTATTTAGAGATAACACTAACACAACGACAGCAATATAATAACCCAGATGTTTAAAGTATCACATCCACAGTACACACAAATTATGGTTTAGTCAGAAACATGTCCTTCATTATTCTATATTAGAACAATCGCTCAAAGAATAATGCTATGCTTACAACATGAGTGCATCTCATTGTACAGATACATTAGTAGTGTTACTGCATGTTACCTCAAAATCTAGTACCCTTTCAATTAGGCACCTGGGACTGGTGCTAAAGATCGACAACTATACAGCAGATGCACCCAATGTCACCACAATGCAATCTCCCCTCCTTTTAGGTCTGCTTATTGGGCCACAGGAGGCTTCCCAAATAAGGTAGAAGATAGACTTGTAAGATATGCCAAAGAACAATCTTATCTATACATGACATTCCCACTGTATGAGTAAACCAATGCCTTATTGGAGTCAACAAGATGTGCAACAAATACCTAATGATTGAGAAGGTTTAGGAGCACTTAAACTTGAAGCTGATTAAGTAACAAGGTAAATCAATTTCTGCAGTAAAAACCAACAACATGAATATAGAAGAAATCCCAAAATTAACCGTAGAAATACCTCGAAAAATACCTCCCAACGATCAACAACCCAAGGAGATTTAATCTCCCCTAGAGAATGTTATCCACTAAGTTGCGTTTAGGTGGATTTTCAGTGAGCCGCCGAAGTTGTGAACAAGTTCCTTGTTCATTATCAGTGCTTAGAAGTTTAGAAGACTTTTCAGGGCCAATTTTCGCCCCTTTTTAAAATTTTGCATGTTCATACCCTGAGGGGAAATTGTAATAAGTTAACGTAGCATGATGACTTTTTGTAGAAGGCTTGACAACTTAGACTTAGCAATTAATGTGGTACTCTAGAGTATTTTTCCCTTGTTAATTATCTGTTGTTGCACAAATGATTTATGATTTTTGAGTTTTTCACTCAACCTCCAAAGCTGGAGTATTCGCCTTGGTGGTTAGGCCTTAGGAGGTTGTTAAAGTCTAGGTGTCTATGTATATTACCATGATAGTCACTTTTTTTGAGTCATATGAACATTGCACTAGGGCCCTCATAGTTTTTTTCAATTTTTGAGAAAAATAAATTTTCCCGTAAACTTAGGCTATTTTTTAATAGTTTAATTGAGAAAATTCAAAGTGTTATAAAAGTGTGGCTAGGGGGCCAAATTTGCCATGGGAGTGCTCGTTTTCAAACTCAGAGCACCCACTATACTCCAAAGCCCCACTTTTCCTAAGTTTAAAGTGATTAATTTATCACTTAAGTGAAAAATCTCCAAAAAAACAAAAAAATGAATAAAAATAATTATAAAAAGGAAAATATGGAGAAAAAAATACATCCCTAAATCAATGGGAACTTGTCTCAGACATGTTCCAGTTCAACTAAGAATGATATTGGGGCTAATTGGAGACCAAATCAAGATAAAATCAAGTTGATTCCAATCAAATCCATGTGGGTGCAAATTTCTCTTTAGAGGGGCACATTTATCCATGACAGAGCTCACCTCTTGTTGTATATGTGCATAGAAAGAGGCGAGGGTGACCTACCTTATAATATCTGTCGCCTACCACCTTTAGTTCACTCTAGTTCGCCCCCAATCTTCTCAAAATGCTCCAACACTTGGCAAATTCGCCCTACTTGGGGTTTGCTCTCATTTGTCCTATTTAAGCAAGCCTTTTGCTCATTGTTTCTCATGGTCAGAGGACCGAAGGAATGCTCTTGTTTGTATTGTATTGTTTACCATTTGGAATAAAGAAGCATTTGGAGGCAAGATCTATGGTGTAATGCTTTTCATGTGCGGATGGTGATTGTCAAGTGCTTATGAGGTATAATCTGTATTATTTGTCTTTGCCTTTGCTTTTTGTTGGTTAACTGTGGGCCTTGAAGGGGAGAACCCTCCCAGCAGGAAAGAGATTATTCTAGTTTTGATTTATGCTCTTGCTATTTGCTTGTTTTAGATCTCTTGGAGTTGCATGTATTTTAAGTTTAATTGCATGCTTTCTCAGTTTCTTTTTCCAGCAACACCCATGTTTTAACCATCTGTTTGTGCAAGAGCTTCTAAGTTGCAGGTGATCTCACTTGGAGAAGGGGTTGAGCTAGTTTGCATCCTCCTCATCTTCAAGATCTTATTGAGGACATAGTCCCTCGGTGTTCCACCAAAGCAGACTCCATGGCCCAACATTCCTAGGCTTCCAACACTCTTTCTATCTCTCTTTCCTTTACTTTTTAAGAATTTAATTTTCTTGGTTACTGTTTTTACAAGTTTCGGATCTCGTTTAAGCAATTTTCATTATTTAGATCTGATTTCTTTCATACTTAGATCTTGAGATTTAAAAAGTTTATTACTAGATCTAACATGGCTAGTTTCTCTTTTATGCAGGTCATTTCATAGTAGCTTGAAGTAGAGTCTAGTATTTGATTTTAAAAGTTATATCTCGCAAATCAAAGTGCTTTAATTGGCTTCCCTTTAAAGGCTGTCCAAGATCCTCTGAAAAGTGTCTCACATGTTCACTCTTCTTAGTTACTTGCTTTCTTAAATCTAGTATTAACTTAGTTTTTATTTAGCAATTTTTGTAGTTTGTCCAAGTCACTTTTAGAGTGATTTTGGGAACTTTTTGACACTAATTAGTTTGCTGGTTTTGAGGCTTTTGGGCATGTTTTTTTGGCACATACAAGCGATTGAAGGCTATCTTGAAACCTCATCATCTTTCCTTTACCTCTTCTAGTATTGTAACCTCTTTCCTCCAATCTTATAGGGAGAAAGAGAGCTTCTTTAAGCATTGTAAATATCATAATAAAGAGATCAGATGGGAAACCAAGTTCCCACACCCCATCCCCCTTGGGGGGATTTGCACTTGTCTTTTCATGGCGTGAGTTTTTTTAACATATTGCTTTACTTGTTGTAACACAATCACACACTGTCTTAACAGGCTGCATATTTTTCTAAAGTAGTTCAGTTTTACTTATTTGCTTTTGTTTATACAATCTCAAATTGGAACAAACACTTTGCCATTTCCGTGTATGCTCTTGCCCATCGCAGGTTTACTTGATCTTTGGGATAACCAAAAGCGGAAGCGTGCACTCAATAATTTCCACATCTAATAAGAACTCACCATTAATAAATCAATCCCCATATCATAACGAAAATCCGATGTTTTTGAGCTTCACTATTTCTGGGAAAATTTTGCGAAGGTAGCAGGAACAACTAGAAAGTGACCACGAGGCCCTGTCAGGATACACCCTCGTTTGGTGTAGCGTTGGACACACCTGTTATCACACGATGTGTAGCTTTCCACTAAAGGTATCCCATCCGGGACAATAGAGGTGAGGTAGCTAATCGGTGACACTGCAAGGGCCTAGTCTATTATGGATGAAAGGTAGTTGTCACACCGGACGGGCTCTTGTCGCTTTAGATCAATTCGGAGAATGACTAAGGGGGGACCCTACTAGCCTAAAAGGGATAGCGAACCTACTCAAGACTCTCCTAAGTGTAAGCAATGGATAGAAGAGAGAGAATGAGTGAGGTAGTCTAGATCTAGGAAATAGATGTGGTATAGGAGTTAAAGTGAAGATGGGGAGGTTTAAAGAATAGGGAAAATGACCCAACTTGATAAGGAAAATACCATAATGAGTTAAGCAAGGTAGATCTAGAAAGATCTAGCCACATACAAGAGAAACCTAAATGACCCACTTAGGATTTTATGCAAAAGTAAACGAAGTGGATCTAAAAAGGTAGATTAGGGCATGAAATGACTAGATCAGGATGCTTGTAGGATAGATCTGTGAAATTCTAGTGGGTTCAAGCATACCCAACTGATAGATCTGAAAAGATGTAGCCACACGAATGGAAATCCTAATGGGACCCACCTAGGGTTTATTTAAAAGTGGACATGGTGGACCCAAAAAAGTAGATTGGCGCAAGGAGTGACTAGATCGGGACACTTGAAGGATAGATCTATGAAAATCAAGTGGGTTCAAGCATACCGAACTGATAGATCTGAAGATTTGGCCACCCACTCAGAGGGGGCGCCCCCACCTAGAGAGACTAGTGCTATATCTCGGGGCAAATGGAGTCTGATTTACGTGAAATTCGAGATCTAGGGTTTATTCAACAATCTCCAAGTGGGTTTTGATGGTCGTCATAAAAAACCCACCGGATCTATCAGATCTACAAAACTCGGGTTTGAAGAAAGAGGGTTTTATGGTGACAACTGGATTAAGCCTAAGAAAAATAAAACAAATGTAAATGTACTTGGAAATACTTGCTACTAACCTTGTATGACGATGATCTTACCTCTTCGATCAATTACGAGCGTTTTCTATGCTCTCCAAGTGAAATCGCTAGTCCCTCCAAGATGCCAAGCGCTCCCTCCTCCTGCAAAAGAGATCTTTAATGAGAATCGATTTGCAAAAAGATAGATGAAATGACGAAGAAAGATGAATCAAAGAACATCAAGATGGCCGCAAGACACAATAAAGATACTCCCTGAACCAATGGCGTTTTGAGAGAATGCTAGGAGCTCCGTCACAATAACGCCCCTACCCAAATCGCTTCCTTCACCAAGTGGATGGAAACCTGCAAAAAATATTAGAAATACATAGATCCGCAAGAATGCTAGAGAGAATAAGACTTTCTAATCTCCACAAGATTTTCGACAAAGCTTCCAAAGGTTTTACAAAATATTTTATTATTCCAAGAGCTCAAGAGCCAGAAGTCGCCCTTTACAAATGAGAGAGCATCTCAATATATAGATCTCTTAAGTACATAAAACCTAGATCCAAAAAGATCAAGGGTCAAGATCAAAATATAATATCATCCTAATCTACGGTTAAGATTAGCCGGGTACATCATACATAGATCAACTCAAAAATATAAGGGGGCACATCACTAAAATTGCCTGATGAGGGGGCGCACCACATAAAATATGACAAATAACCACAAAGTAGCACATGGTGGGGCTAGGAGGTTATATCATCCTTCAGTAGCATGTCCCCATGACACAACAACAAGGTGTGGTGGCAAATAATATCAAGAGATAAAAATCACTAGGACGTCTCCCACAATAATACATCAAAATGCCCCCAATCTAAGAAAATCAAGGAAATGTGGACCCCAAGTGAAGTGGAGCTGATGCCGGATGATGAATGTGACCCAAACACTATGCCTCGGACCAATTTCATGCCATTCCTTTTCCTCAATTGCCCATATCGATTTCCTCATTAGCATTTTTTATTGTTAAAATGTTGCCTTGGGAACATAAAACAACCAATATCTCACAGGGGACCAAAAACTGAAGCCAAATGACTACACGGATGGATTTGGCACCATGGTAGTACGGTACAATCGACTGACTACACCAAAAGATTCCTTCTAGCGCCTTAGGAGATCTCATTGTTCTCCACACTGTGTTTTATTTTCATTTTCCCATTGCAAATTTGCTGCAAAAAACCCAAGAGGCCCATATCTGTCATGTAACTGCCCGAAACTGAAAACCAGCTGCACCAATGGACTCAGAATGTCCAAATCAACTAGGAATGAGTACTCATACACAATATGTCCATCACCAAGGTACATCAGAGGCCCCATCCATGTCAAAACCATAACAATAATAAAGCTTGTAAATGTTGATAATCATAAAAATAATACAAGCCATCATAGCAAATCACCATCTGAAGCATGAATATGTCTAATGGACACCTGTAGACCATAAATAATCATCATCCATAACCATCGGTCTAAAGCTCATCCAGGACCCTGCTCCTGGCTTGGTTAACACTGGGTTGACTAGGTCAAGACTGATCAAATGATGACCCAAGTGCTAAGCTCTGATACTGCAAAGTACAAAATGGACACGCATGCTCAATTATCTATGCTAACAGTGAGACTAAAGTAAAAGTAGATTTTGTTGGCAAGTATGAGCGCAATACATATATAATAATCTAAATCAAAATGATTAGGTGCTTTAACAAGAACCTCCAATGTATACTCATTTATAGATTTAGCCATTTTGCTAATCAAAGGTGAAGGGAACTAAAAACCAGGTAAGGCCAAGGGGATGACTTCATAATTTGACACTGTAAGCACCTGGGCTAAAGGACAAGGGGATCCACACAACACATAAGTTGAACTAGGTGAACAATAGGGAATGGCAGTGTCTCACAAATGGGTGGAATAATGAGATGGCTCCACTAGACTCTAGACAAGCAACCTTTTTATACTTTATTTGCACAACATTATTACACTAGTTAACCTCTAAAGGTAGGTGCCCTGGTAAGCCTTCCGGGCTTCCAAAAAATGACAAAAACATAACCTTCTGGGGCTAGTCTCTCCTTGTTTCCCTGTGGGGGAAAATGTACCGTACATTATACAAAGAATGAGTGCTCATCCTCTATCCATCAACTTTATTTCTTATTACTAACTTGCCAGCCTCCAAGAGCAAGTGCCCTGGAAAGCCTTTTGGGATTCCAGAAAATGACTAAGGCTCAGTCTTGAGGGGCTTGCCTCACCATGATACCCTATGGGGATAAATGAACCTTACACCATACAATGGACGAGTGCTCATCTCTTGGAAACTGGCTAGTTTTACTTTTATTTCCTATAGTGTCTAGAGACACTTTTATTTTGTTGGCAGGGCATCCATTTAGAATAACTTTAAACTCCGATGCCTTAGTGTCTGAAAACATTTCTTTGGTAGGACTACTTGTGTTCAAGACCTAGAGGCAAACATTCCCTGTGACAAGCATCACATAAACCAACACCGAGACACAATTTATACATGGAGACCTATTCCAACATAGAGGTGAAGGTGGGGGAAATCCCAGATGTCACTAGTTAAGTAACAAATCAAGGTTAATCAACAACAAGGGAAGGCAACGGATGGACGAAGACAGTGGAGATGGTGCCACGACTAGCAAGCTATATCCCTAAAGGGAAATGACCAAATCCATACTAGGAATAGGGCAAGGCCAATTAGTATACAAAAGGATCTCTTGGACATAACAACTAGATCATTTATACTTTAGATTCCAAGTAAAACCAAGATAAAGTATTGCCAACATATAATCAATATCAACCAAGTCCCACTCCTAAAATAGATAACAGAGCAACATCAAAATCCATATGCACAAAACATAATATCACCTGGGTCTTATACCTGCACTGGATCAGAAACCATTATGAAGATCACTGGAGCAACTCCTGCTACTACATATCATGGGAACTGTAATAATCTTTGCTTTGGGTCACGAAATAATGACTAACTCAGTCATCGAATCTGGGGTCATGAGGCTCAGTCATGGCACAGAACTGGTCAATTTGGATACTCTAGATCTGCTGAAAGTAGGAGATCATCAATTGGTGGCTCATCATTTGCTGATCTCATAGTAAAGGACTGGCTCAAAGAACTGCGCAGTACTGCTCAAGAACAAAAGTAGCCTAGCTACTATACATGTGACAACAACACCCTTGTCACTCCATCTAGCCCACACGTCCTTGTGTAAAGCCACATAGTCGAAATCTAGACATATTCTCAAGTACTTTCGGGTATATCGGGAATCCCCTTTTCCACCTAATCCATTCATCCATAATAACTAAAACGGACCAAGAAGCATTGCACAACACTTCCTTTCAGCAGACTCCATTTACCCTTTTTCGGCACTAGTCTAAATTAAACGATATTTTGTTTAAGTGAGTCTAATGTGTCGTGGTTGATTTATCATTTATGTATTGCTGGTTGATTTCACATGTGATGCTCTTGTTTCAGTATTTCATTTCAAACTCCTAGACTAATTTCATCTTTTGTTTCTTAGCTTGAAAGCCTTAGATTCTTTTATAGAGACCACCCCCTTTTGCTTCGCTAGGAGTTGGCCTAGACAAAGGAGTTGAGTGTTGAATTATAGTATCTCAACTCGAGACTTGCCCACAAGGACGCACCCAGTGGCTTGAATATTTCTGCCACGCCAACCCCCCAAGGTGCATGAAATGAGGCAACAGGGCACACTTGTTTTGATAGAGGATTTCTGCGTTTTGGGACTGATTTCACCTCCAGGTCTGTAATTTTCTGTAGTAAGCGCTAAACAGATGGACTTGTCACTTTGGAACTCTCTAGGGTGACCCAGATAATCTAGAGATGAGCTAAGAACCTTTTCCAACTGCTAGGGTTTAATCTTGCTCTCAAAATGGACCTGCAAAACCACTGTACTAGATTTGTAATAGCACTTAAACGCTGACATCACCCTCCCTAGGGCTGATGACACCCTATATTAGGGCCTTTTTTAGCTATAAAACAAACTTTTATGGATTCTTCAGTGGTATAATCACTTCATAAATTTCTAGCAGTGGTAACAGTTGCAGAACTAAATGAATAGAATAATTTCAGTGGCAAAAAATAAATATTTTTGGATTTTTCACAAAATATTTTATTTTTATGTTTTTTTATTATATTTTTTCAATATATAGTACAAGGAATTTGAATAAAAAGGTTTTGATGAAATTCAAGGAATAAGACCTAGGTCTTATTTAGGTCTTATTCCTTTCAGGCACCGAGAATTCGAGATCAACAATCAATCCCAATAATTGGCAATCCAATATTTGTATGAGCTAGTGCAAAACCAATAAACCCTAGGTTGTGTTAACTTTGACCTTGTTGACCACCTAACCAACTAGGTGGCCAACCCTTATACCATGTGCATTGAAGGTGAGAAAGAAGTACCTAATAAAGTTTTTTCAAGCAAGGTAGCTCTTCTTCCTATATTTTCTCCATGAAATTTCTGCACCCCTGCAGGGGATATTGTAATGATATGTCGGCATGAAGGTCTAGTTTTTGTATAACTTAGTTACTTAGGAATTTTTCATTAGGGAAGTCCTTTCATCAAGTGTTTTTTCCCTAAAATAATTAAAATTCTTTTTTAGTGATTTTAATTATCTGAGTTTTTCACTCAAAAATACCTCCAAAGTGGTGAAAGACGTTCTATTTATCGAGTCGATGGGGTGACTAAGGCCCAAGAATGCTCTATGCAACCATGCTAGACACTATCCAAAGTCTTGTTGAATTTCATTAAGTTTTACGGAGGATTTTTTAATTTTTGGTGATTAAAAATTGTCCCTCAACATAAAAATGTTGTAATAAAAGAGGGTTAAATGGCATCTAATGTTAGACACATTGGCACACTGAGAGGGGGGGGGTGAATCAGTGGGCAAACACTTTTTACAAAATTCACTTATTCAAATATTTAAACAGAGATCATCATATGTATACAATCAAGTTCATCAATCATATTAACCGCACAGATCACAAAAGACACATTTGAGACGAGCTTTGAAAACTTTATTATATTCAATTGATATGAGTTACAATGGAGGCCACAACCTTCGGGTTTGCATCAACTTCAACTGACTGAGAAGCACCAACTTCTATTCCAAGACCCTGCTTGGTTTTTCTTAGTTCCAACTATGAAGGGATGTGCAAGGTCCAACTTTCAAGAACAAACTTACTACTTTCACCAAACAACCGTCTGCTCGACAAACTTATCCACAACAATCAGCATCATGTCATTCTGCTCATCTCTCTCATCACATGTCTTTCACGATCATGTCATCAAGCTGTCCTCTACTAACCAAGTCATGTCACTTTATCATTACTGCTCATTAGCTTGTCACTGCCTAGCCATTATGTCACTTGTGAAATAACTATGTCATGTCAATCAGATCTATCCTCTGCTAACACCTTGTCACTGCCTGGCAACACTGCTTTGATTGCTCTATAAATATGAACTCTTGCATTCCTTAACATTGCCCAGATTCTTCCTCAAATCTGCTTTTTGTACAGCCACAAGTTGTCTTCTTGAAACTTGTCATATGCAGGATAGTCTTCACCACAGGATGTCACAGTCCTTCTTTAAGACACAGTAAGAACTCAACCAAAAGAAAGGCTGTCCAACTTGACTTCTGGAATGCTTAACAATGTATCACTTCCGAATTTCAGACCTTAAACTTCAAGCTTCAATCTCCACTGCTGCTGCCTTCAACCTCCGAAAATCTCAGAGATAAAGAAAAACTGACTTAAAAATATCAGACTTTTAGCTCACTGCTGCTACCTCCAGCTGTTGCCCTCCGACACTCAAAAATCAGAGAGATAAGAAATATCAAACCAAAAAAAATTGTCTGCTGCTGCGTTTTTCTTTGTGGGTGCCACAGTACCCACTAATTTCAGAGCTAGAATCGAATTTTTCTTGCCCCATAAATGATGACGTTTGACTGGTTATCTATACTGGTTTTCCATCATTATTTTGAGCCAACCTGCTAATTGTATTTCCTCTTTTTTAATTAATTTTTTAAAACATAAAAATACTTCCTTTAATTGGGCCGATCTATCATGAGGGATTTTGAATGATAATATTTAATACCATTTTGAACCAAAATATTTACTTCCTTAGTGTATTTCTTCAATCCTATATGCTATGTTGGGCACGTTTTCATCAATTGTATACATCATGTGACCATTGAGTGCTTGTGGGGGTTTCTTCTTATTCAAAAATAGTAAATAGCCCAAGGATTTTATATCATGACAGAGTCAAAGGGTTCCATCAACATGTCAAGGGCTTCACGTCATCAGGGCTGCTAAGTTAGAGTCACACCTTTTACCCTTTGCATGAGTAGGCCTAGGGCCACTTTGACCAAAGCATTTTTGCCTTGTGTGTAGGGCATTTCAAGGGCTCCAATAACTCTCTTGTGAGCTTATTCATGTTGTACATGGGCTGCCTCACTAAGGTCTCCATTATCAACAGGCTGCCAAAAAGTTTCAAGGTCTCTTTCAAGAAGTGCTCAAACCATAAACATGTCATTGTCAACATCTTCATCAAACCCACAAGAAGGACCATGCATCATCAACAAGCTTCCAAAAATGTCCACGTGCCATCATACCACAATGTATCTGGGTACCAGACATTCTCATGCACTAGGACCATTAGAATGGGTCATTTGGCTCATTCATGCCATGTCATCAACTTTTATCACTCCTTTGTCTCCTTGTCACTCCTTTGCCATTAATGGGTGTCATCAATGACAACCAATGCTCAACATCTAATGCCTACAGATTGGGGTATGGGTACTCAAAATCAATGGCATGAGTCCCTCTACACCTTTGGGAAAAGTTTGAAGTCATTCAGACAGGTCTTGCTAAGGTTTTGGTCATGTTTGCCAAAGTAAATCAGGAAAATTGACAATTAATTAACAAGCCAAATTTTGGAAAAGTGCCTAAAGTCACTTAGAAAGGGAAAATTAAGTTTCTAAGTGTTATGTTATGTTCCTAAGGTGACTTTAGAAGACCACCTTAGATCCAAATCCTAGGCTCTATCAAGCGCCGAGGGGGATCAAATCTATTGATCTAGGACTGAAAATGGTTTTAAATCCATGGTTTTAACACATGCTCTTAAAACCATGGGTTGTTTAGGAGGCCCTCCTAAACCATGTACAATAAAACCATGGGTTGTTTAGGAGGCTTTGTGCATAGTTTTAAAACCATGTGCAAGGCCTACATTTTTTTGCGGATAATTAAATTTTTTATTTTTGATTATTTTGTTAGGTAGGAACATTATAACATCTCCCCCATATTGGTGTTTTGGGGGATAATTAAATTTTTAATTTTTTATTGTTTTGTTAGCTAGGAACATTACAACATCTCCTCGATATTGGGTTGTTTTTCTTGTCGACATTTGTTTTGGCAGATAATTAAATTTTTTTATTTTTTATTATTTTGTTAGGTACAAACGTTACAACATTTCCCCATACTGGGTTGTAGAGCGCCTCTTGGCGCAATGATGCAACATACTGATTTTCTCTTTTCATCTGAGCCAAACATATTGATGGGGATACAACGTGGATCATCATTTCCAGCATGAGCCATTTAGAGCCTTTATTCAGTAGCAGATGTAGAGTATTTCCTTGTCAGGACTGAGATCTCCTTGTCCTTTGAGATGACTTCAGCGGTGAATTAGTTCATTCGAGTAGAGCAGCAGAGATGATTCACAGTTCACGGATGGGCATATCAATTAGAGACAATTATATGGTGAGATCAGGTATATCACTTCTTGGTAGTATTTTGCTCTATGATGTATACTAACACCTTTGACTTGTTATGCTATGATAATTATGGTGATCTATGCTTATATTATATGTTCTATTGATGATTAACTTGTGTAGAGAATGATTGGAGAATCTGATGTTGAAGACCATTGCTTATGCCATGCTTTACAGGTCTTGCTAAGGTTTTGGTCATGTTTGCCAAAATCAGTCAAGGAAATTAGGAAAATTGATAATTAATTAGCAAGCCAAATTTTGGAAAAGTGCCTAAATTCACTTAGAAGGGAAAAATTAAGTTTCCAAGTGTTATGTTATGTTCCTAAGGTGACTTTAGAAGAGAAAAAGCCCCCCCCATGCAAGTGTTTCACAAGAATGAAGATGTTGCCAAAGGTGGGGGGGGGGTGCTCTCTCTACCATGGAAATTGAGATAATTAAAAGTAAGTCAAAGTAAGGGGTCTCACTTTAGTGGTCCCCACTTTGGGCCTGTAATGAAGATTAAAAATATTAGAGGCGGATCCCCCCCCCCATTTATATTTGATTTCTCACCCTAGGAGGTGCCCCCAAGAGAAGTGGTTCCCCTCTTTGAGCTCCCACTCTCTCATTTTGACAAGTGGCTTGCATGCATTTGGGATCTCTCTTCACTCATTTCCTATTTAAGGAGGCTTCTCCTCCTCATTTGGGTTACACACACACACTCTTTCATGCTTTTGTTCTCATTCTTTTTCTCTTGCTCTTGCTCTTGCTTGGGCCATTGTAATTTTCAGCCATTTGGCTTTGTTAATCAAAATCTTTGGAGAAATCTTGTGTCCATTGTTCCCATTGATGATTTGCTTCCATGCTTAAGGAGCTACACAAGTTTGGTTGGCCAATGAAGCATACTTATTTGCGTTGGTAAGATTTATGGTATTTTCATTCCATAAATTTTGTGAGTTTTCATTCTTGTAGAAAAATAGGTTCATTTACTTTCTAGTTTGAAGTTTATGATTTCTTTCTTCATTATTTGATTCTCACCTTCCAGTAGTTGTGTAGTGAAAATCTTGTAAGTTGCAGGTTATTTGGATTGAAGAGTGGGATTCCTCAGTTGGATGCCTCATTGCTTCACTTCTTGAAGAACAAATGGCAAATTTTCTCTTTCTTTACATACAAATTTATGCATTTTAATTTTAGTTTGTTGAGTGTTTCAAAACTGATTTTAACTCGTATATACTCAAGTTCTTTTAAAATTATTCATTTGGCAACTTTGTGTGAATTTTGTATATATATATTGCACTAACATACTAACTTCCCCAAAGTGATTTTGGGCACATTTTATTATTTTTTGTTTGCTGGTTTTTAGCAGGTTGGTGACAAAACAAGGCAAAACTTTGTCAAATTTCAACCATAGAAGGGTGTAAAGGCTACCCAAAAGGAAGAGCTTCAAGGCCATCACAAGAAAGGGGTGAAAACATTGTTTTTCTCGCTTCTTTCTTCTTTTTCTTTGTGCTGAAATTTCAGCCATTGTAACTAGTCCAAGAGAGTCTCTTGGACTTGATTTCTTATTTTGCATTTTAAGCTAAATTGAAGTTTCCCTTGTTTTCCATCCTTGCATGCAAAAGAAGTTGGGCTTGCCCACCTTTGCATAGGCAATTGTTGATTGGTTTGGGTTTTGGTTTAGTTAGTTCATTTTATTTATTTTTTCTTTTATTTTTGCCCACACCTTGTAAATGATTTGGTTATGCCAACCTTGCAAAATTGTGCCTGCTAGCATACTATTTTATTTCAATCTCTTTTTTTCCACACCTTGCAAGTGTTTGGTTATGCCATCCTTGCAAAATCGTGCCGGATAAGCATTCAATTTTTGTTATTTTCAATGCCCCCACCTTGCAAGTGAGTTGGCTACACCACCCTTGCAACATCGTGCTGGCTTACATTGTTAATAATTGTTAATTCTTTATTTCATTTAAAATAAACATTTCCCCAATCTTCGCCTCGTATTCACTCCCCTTGCCGCATGGTTAGACCCTGGGTTACAAGAAAGGGAGAAGATTCGAGTTGACTAGAATAATAGGAATTTCAATCTATTATTGCAAGATTGAAAAAAGAAGATTGGTGTGGAGCTAGAGGGGTAGAGGTTGTTGGAGGCCTCGTGGCACTTTGTTTCCTCCTATTGAGCACCCGAATAGTTCTTGGGACCGATTTGTGGAGCTAGGAGAGATCCTTGTGCTCTCTTGTTGAGCACCCAACAATTTCTCTCAATTGAGGGATAAAGGGTTGGAGGTAGACACCTTAGTTAGTTTGCATTTTCTTGTTCAAACATTGTAATCCCCCTAAGCACAAGTGAGACCTAAAATTAATTAAAACATACATGACCATTCACAAAACATTGCATCCTTTACTTTAATAGCTCTCCATTACAAATTCTTTATTCAAAGCATTTTTTATTCCAAGTTTTTTATTTGATTTGGCATAGTTGCAAGCAAGTTTCACTTACCATTGGTTTTATTTGCTTAGTGCATTTTTAGTAATTTAATTTGATGATCGGTTATGGTAGATTGTGAATGGTTCAAATCGATGTATCTAAGTAATTTTATCAAGTTTAATTTAGTTTATTTGTGACTCCATAGCCCTAGCGAAATAGGCACTAGTTTAGCGAGCAATTGATCATTCTTCATTCTTACAGATTTATTTAGTTTAAATTTCAAAGCATAGTTTGCCTGTCATTTGAAATTATTGCATTTTTGCATGATTGATTGCCATAAAGCTTAAATTT
Source organism: Pseudotsuga menziesii (assembly GCA_001517045.1). NCBI lineage: Eukaryota > Viridiplantae > Streptophyta > Pinopsida > Pinales > Pinaceae > Pseudotsuga > Pseudotsuga menziesii. The sequence goes on from LPNX010628253.1 coordinate 257,760, forward strand.
ATCTAATCATCTTTTAACTCCTAAAACACAACCTTTGAAACATAGTAAATAGGGACTACCCCCCTTGACCTTTTTAGGAGTTGGGTCTAAACGGAGGAGTTAGGAATCGAGGTGACATTGAAATATCCCGAATACTGATATTTTCTATTTCTAAACAATTATGCGGATACAACTGGGCTTACAAATCGCCAGGTGAAAATCCCTATTTTATAGGAAAAATT
>LPNX010628253.1:263731-275000 GCA_001517045.1 Pseudotsuga menziesii
AGACATTGGGTTCTAAACTCATAGTTTTCCTTAGGAACACACCTAGTGGTTGGAAGACTTTTCCATGGTCAAGTGTGTTTTAGGCGGCAACATACCTAATTAAGGAAAAGAAAGATGCCAAGGCCCAATCACAAGAGAAACCTTTCAAAAGGGATGTCTCACTTACAAGACTAAACTATTATGCATAAAAACCTTAGGTTAATCTTACATTGGATGCCTTCGACAATGCAAGACAAGAAACTCAAAGATCTTGCCACAATTGAGGAAGAAAAGAGAAGAGAGTAGCCTCCCAAGACTTTTTTCACCTTAGACAAGCCTTGAAAGATAATAGGTAAACCTCGAACATAAAAAATTATCCCTTGAAAACCCTATAATGCTCAAGAAAGGAGGCGCGTACCACTTAATGTCCCATGTACAAAAGAAGTAAGAAAAGAGTCATATTTGGTCGCATGATCTTGATTACAAATGAGGAGTTGCACTTGCTCAAAGGGAGGCGTCTTCTAGGGTTTATGAAGAAAAATTTAGGGCAAATTTATAGGGTGGACCATAAATACAAAATCACATATATTTTTGGGTTTTTGGATTTATTTAGATTTTTAGGAATTTTCGAGCAGTAAAATATTTTGTATTTTTTGCATAAAATAAAGCACGTAAAATTTGATAAAGGGAGATAGAGAGTTTGTTAGGATAGGGAAGTAGATTCTTGACTCAATCCCTAGGGCTATGAGAGATTGAGGCTAACGTTTGTCCTCTTAAGATGGCAATTCAATACTTGCAACTAGGGCTAAACTCACAACCTCAAGGGTTAGGTAGCGAAACCCTATTTAGGGAAAATAGAGAAATCCAAGGCCCAATTAAAAAAAAGAGAGATCCTCCTGTAGGATGGTCACCTCAAACAAGTTGATAAAATATTAGCAAGAAACCCTACCTCAGTCCAAAGCACTTCAAAAGCAACGTTAAACTAGGGTCAAGAGAGGAACTTAGCAGCATTAATCAAGAATGAGCAAAAAAGTGCGCCATAGGTCACCCTTGAGCGTGAGCTTTTACGGCTAGTCTTAGCATCAACTTGTCATGTTCAAATTCAAACCCTAGAAGATATTTGATTCATCCTTCAAGCAAAAACAGACATCCCAAGAGAGGTGTGCATAGCTCAAGTACTCCAATATACTAAGAGAGAAAGAAAAGATTTCATATTTGAACCCTTGTACATATTTTACAAATGTGGTGAGGTTGTCTTATTTGTATGAGACAACCCTCAACCTTTTACAAATCCATATCTACAAAGTTAATGACAAATTATAAAATTTTAGGTTTGTGCACCCACAACTTAAGGATTAAACTATATAATGACATAAAACAACAATAAGAATGTCTAATTAGGCTCCAATAAGTGTAAAGTTATCCAAAAGGAGGACGTCATGCCCCCACTAACCCCAACAGATGCTTTTACCTCAACGTCCTCCTTTTTTAACAATGTAGGGTTCTTCTTTAAGGAATGAACGTCGTGGGTATGGAAACCAAGAGGAGAGGTTTTGCGTCAAAACAATAGGTCTAATTGGGCAAAAATGAGGTGTGCTAAGACAGGCATGACAACCCTTACACATGCAATCACCTCTAGAAAGCAAAAAATGAGCGTGGCCATGTTTCTCGATGATTTGTTTCAAGGGGCACCAGACACCTACCAAAGGGTAGTCAACAGAGCGACAAGGCCAACACCTCTTTGAGGTGGAAACCAAGAGGACCTTCCATGACCCAACTGTTGTCGCCTAATTCGCACCTCAGGTCATGTGGCGAAAATCTTAAAGCCACTTGGTGCGACCTTGGGGGCAAGTAAGAGTCAAGTGCTGTCACTTGATCTTGACTCCTCTGTCTAGGCTTTCTCCTAGCGAAGCCAAGGGGGGTGGTCCCTATGAAAATAATCTAAGGTTGTTAATATATGATAACAAAACTATTGTAGGAGATGAAAAAGATTACTGAAAACAAGACTTTTGCAAATAATTTAGATCAACAACATGTAATCTTAAAGAAATATTCCATTCAACACAGAAATTAACTTAGATAGGAAAAAGTAAAGGCATGATTGATGCAAATAGACCAGTGGTAATGGAGTTGGATAATGCTGTTGTGACGTGAAAGTATTGCAGTTGTCTCATTGTTCAGTTTTAAATTGATTAATGAGTTGATTAAGGAGTGGGTAAATTGTTGGTCAATTTTATTAAAATTGTAGTGATCTGGCTTATTAGAAGGGAGAGGGAATTCTAGATATACCCAAGGGGTACGAGGAATGTGTCTCTAATTGCTTAGAGGTGGTTCTCACAGCGAAATGTGGGCTAAACCTGTGTCCAACATTACACCAAATGAGGGTGTAGCATGACAGGGCCCTGCGGTCACTATTTAGTGGTTCTCGCTTCACTTGAAGACTTTGCCCACAACTTAGCAATAACGAAAAACACCAGATTTTCGTTTGGGGATCAATTAAAAATGAGACTAATTACTAGTCGCTCAAATCCTTTTTTGATACAACCAACTGGTTAGATGAAGCTGCAACGAAAGTAGAGCATACGAGGATGAGAGTCTTGTTAATTTTAAAAGATTTTGGAGCAGATTTTCTTGTTTATTAAAACCCCAAGAGTCTCTTTCAGGTTTGTAAACCTTACTCAGGAAAGCAAGGGGGTTAATTGCCAAAATAATAAAAGAAGATGTAGAAAATGAAATATTTTTTAATTAATCCTACCACGAATCTCTTTCCCCTTTTGGGTAACTCAGGAATGTGTGGAGTTAATATTTCTTTTCTCTGTTTTGCATAAAGTAAAATAAAAGAAAGGAGTAAAATAACTAAACTAACAAATCAAAACCAAAAAAGAGAGACGACACGGATCCCCGAATAGGGATATGGATGGGGATGGGGTGTGCACACTTTGGCAGCCCACTCACACTCTTTATTAAAATGTTTACAATGCAAAAAGTAAATCTTTTTGGAGATCCGTGATCTTTATAATGGAGATCAACGGGTTTACACGTTTTTTCTTTGAAAAAAGGAAAAAGAGAATGGGGATGAAAGAATAGGGAAGGTAGGGAGTCTCTAGTTCGCTTGAAACATCAATTTTCGAGCAACATCTCTCTACCTGTTCATCAAATGATAAAAAACAGCCAACAAGTTTATTAGAAAAATGCTCCCAAGCACTTTAAGAATGTAGAGTGTTTGGGAAAATACTACAAAAAGTTGCAAAAATTTCTAAGTTAAAATAATGAAACCAAAAGTGGAAAGTAACTAAGTAAGGGAAGCTAGAAAGCTCGCCTTCTTAGGATCTTTACTTGCTCTTTTGGAACAAGTAAGTCAAGCTCTAGATTATCCAAATGGAAATCTTTTAAACTCTTTAAGCAGTCTACCTTTACTAGCTTTGGATCTACTTGAAAACTTATTAAAAAGTAGATTAACCTTTACCAGATCGAAACTTGAAATTTTAAATTTAAACTTATTTAGATCTAGCAAGCTATTCAAATCTATTTATAATTGAAACTTTGAAATGTAGATCTAAATCTATCAAAGGACAAGTAACCAAGGAGAGATTAGAACTGTGAAACAAAAGAGTTAGAACCAATGTGTTGATAGGAAATAACAAGCATATAGAGACGTCTTCTTAGTGGTGTCGGGGGGATTCCGCTTCTTCTGAATTTGCTTGACGAATGGTAGAGCTAACATGCTCATCCACTCCTCTAGCTTAAGCAAAGCTGTACTACACTTCACAAACTTGAAAACGGGGATCAAATGCCAGTGTTAACAATGAAAGATACTTAGAGCATATGCATTCAAACAAAAAAAATCATATACTTCTTAGCATTCTTTGATTACCAACAATAGGAAAGTAAACATACAAGTCTTACCTCCTATCCCACTGAAATATAATTACCTAGTAGGCTAGTAATTCCAAACCAAAGACAAGCTTAAAAAAAATGCAGATATTACCGCATGAGAGCACAAACATCATGTATCCAAACCACCATAGACAACACCAGAGTAGCCTCTAAAGCCTTTTATTAAATATCAACTCATAATGATTGCAAAGAATAAAAGCAGAGGTTCCGCCTTCTGATATATTACGATGGCAAAGTGCCTTGATTATATATAAATCCAGAGCAAAGGGGGGTGCATCACCACTGAGAGTAGAGGTTAAGTCTATGGGTGATTTGTGGGATGCGATTGAGAGGATCTAAAGGAGAGGGCGCTACATATCGCATGGGAGATGTGCCTTCACCTACTTGCCAACTCTCCATACGAGTGGATGCCACATCTCATGAGGCGTGAAGCTATGAAAGAGGGTCGCATTCTCAAGTTTGGAATATGCGCTAGAAAGAAACTTATCAAGTTCGGTAGATTTTGGGAGGAATGCACTCAAGAAGAAGCTCATGGCAGGATTCAGGAAAAAAAGTTGAGAGCTGTGCACTTTTGCCTTTGGTAAACTGTAATAAGCAAATTTTTATAATAAACTGTGTAACAAAGTTCAAACTTACTGACTTGTCAGTTGTCACTTCCTCTGATATTTGAAATTTTGACCATTAAAAGAGTGGATTGGAAACTGTCCACTCTCCACAATGCACATAAACTACTCTCGAGTCCCAATCTTTTATGAATCCACAAATAAGGTCCCACTCCCATGCTGCCAAATATAGTCTGCAGATTCTGCACTGTGCAAACTTCAAGCTTCAGCCTTCAACATCAAACTTGTTTCAAGTTTCAACTTTTTCTGTCTTCAAGTGCCTGCTAGCTCTCCAAAGTTCAAACCGCCAAGTTCCAAGTTTTGAACAATACAAGGGTTACCGTTTACGGTGGGGGTCGGGGTAGTGATTTTAGTGTGGGTTGGGTGGGTAACGGGTTAGGTTAGGAACCATAGTTAATTTTTTTTTTAAATGTTGTTTTTTAACCTTAGCATAGATCCCACCCAAACCGATCAGTTTAAGTTGTGAATCGACCGAGCAGACCCATTCGTTACCGAATCGACCAGTTCAGTGTCTGAACTGGCCGATTTAGTACCGAACCGATTTATCATTCGGTCTGATTCGTTTTTCTAATGAATTAGTGAATCGACCGATTTCGATTCTGGTTCCACCGATTTTTAAAACACTTACTGAGATACCTGAAGGGTACAATTGAGTATGGGCTCAAGTATGCGATGGATCAGAGGATTAACCTGCATGCTTATGTTGATTCGGATTGGGCAGATAGTGTCACAGATAGGAAGAGCACTTTAGGTTGCTGCTTCAGTTTGGGATCCGATATGGTCTCCTGGTTTAGCAGGAAGCAGTCGAGTGTGGCACTGAATACAGCCGAGGAAGATTATATTGTAGCATGCTCGGCGAGTTGTGAGGCAATATGGCTCAAGAAGCTACTGTCAGATCTGTTTGATCTCGAGTTAGAGGCGACTTGTATATTCTGTGACAACCAGAGTTGTGTGAAGTTGTCCGAGAACCCGATGTTCCATGACAAGTCGAAGCACATTGAGATCAAGTATCACTATATCCGGGATATGGTGCAGATAGGAGCAGTGAAGCTCTAGTATGTGGTGACATACAAGTAGATAGCCGATGTGTTGACCAAGCCATTAGCGAGAGTGAAGTTCGAGTACTTTAGCAAGAAGCTTGGTGTTATCTAGATCGATGTTCCTTGAAAGAGGGAGTGATGTGACATGTCTAGAAGACGCAGGTGCACCAGGGCTGTATCTACATGGTGGGAGACGTAGGTGCTCCAAAATGACGTAATGCATTTGGGATGCTTTGGGCTGTACCCACATGTCTGAAGATGCTGGTGGTCCATGGGTCATAAAACATCTGGGATGCGCCTGAGCTATACTTACATGGAGCGGGATGCAGGTGGTCCGAAAGGACGTAATGTATCTAGGATACTCTTGGGCTGCACCCACATGTTTGAGACGCAAGTTGATAGAAAGAGTCGTAATACATTTGGGTTGTACCCACTAGGTGGGAGATGTAGATGTTCCTGGGATGTATCCACTTGGTGGGAGACGCAGGTTGACTAAGAGAGAGAGTCATAATACATCTGGGTTTTACCCACTGGGTGGGAGACGCAGATGTTCTTGGATTGTACCCACTTGGTGAGAGACGTAGGTTGACTGAGAGAGAGACGCAATACATCTGGGCTGTACCCACTGGGTGGGAGATGCAGGTGCTCTTGGGTTGTTCCCACTAGGTGGGAGACGCAGGTTGTCTGGTGGACATGATATGCACCTGGGCGGCTCTCCATATGGACGATGTCATGTATGCTCCTGGGATGATCTCCACGCAGCAGAAGACGCAGGTTGTCTTGGGGACGTAATGTAGGCATAGGAGATGATGAGATGATCTGGATACGGCGGGATGACAGTAGGAGACGTAGGTTGTTGCTTGGGAAATATAAAATGGGGACCTGGGCTGTACCTACTTGATGGCTTGCTCGCAGAGATGATGATGAAGTCCTAGATGGGATCTAGGCCTACATCCAACATGAAAAAGAGCTGGCTCTATAGAACTTTTGAGGATGTATATATTCGAGAGATGTGACTAGTCAATGGTTGATGAGATGAGAATAGCTGCAGCAGTGATGATGATCCAACAATGACGATGATCCAATGATGATGATGATGTCCAGAGATTATGTCCAATTGTCGTGATGACTGTGTTAGAAGAATACCTTCCTTGTTAAGAGGGATATGAAATGAAGAAACTTTGTTTCTTATAGAAATAACCAACACAAATGAGCCAGATTTGAGTAATCCATGAATATAAAAATATATATTGATAGGAGATGATTTACATGAGAGAATGATGTTTGTAAAAATACCCATGCATGGGTTTCCTTGGTTCATAAGGTGTCTCTTCATTTGCCTTTTCAATTAATTCTTTAATTAATTTATCAATTTTATTAATGCTTATTTTTTTATTTTATTTTGTTCATTACATTGCCTTCCCCTTAAGGGAAGCTTTGTCCTCAAAGCTTATTGAAGACAAGGCTTACGTCTGATTTTTTGCTTGTAATGTCATCTCTCGATCCTTTATTTTAGTACTCGTGACCCTTTACGAAATGAGACGATACAGGTTACAAATTCCAAAGAAAAAATGTCGCATCGTCTATGATATGGTCCATCTGAGATCTATTTTCATCGAAGGTGATTGTTGATCATCTTGTTGGATAAATCTTCCCATTTTTTGCTTAGGTTGTAGATTTTGTGTCCTTTCACTTATGAATTTATAACTCCTTTGTTTATGTTCATTTTATCCCTGTCATTGGTCCAAATGCTTTTTGTAGTTTGGGTGTCGGTAAGGAGTTCTTGTTGCTTGTTTTTCATCCTGATTGACTTCTTTTTGAACTGTGATGGGAACCGAATTTGTATTCATTTCTTCTTCCTTAATTGGAATTAGTTTTTCTGGATAGTTTAGATGCTTCCTTTTGGATTTGGACTAATTTGTTCTCTAATAGATTATTATTACTCTGAATCTTCTCAAACCTTTCATCTTGCGACTGTTTGTCTTCTTTTAACTTCTCGATTTGTTCCTCTAGTTCTTGATTAACTTTCTTCATGGCGGAATTTTCTTCCTCCCTTCCCATGAATTTTTGCTGGAGAGCTTGAATCTTCTCTTCTAACTTTTGACTGCATTGAACTTTATCCTTTGCCTTCTTGATTTGCAGAAGTAATTTCTGATTATGATCTCTTAAACGAGAGATCTCTCCTTCTTTACCTTCAACAACCTTGTCAAAATCCTTGTGTATCGTTTGTATTGATTTCTCATTTCCCGATGACATCACCTTTGATATTTCTCTAAAGTCTTCAGTTGACGCGACTTCTGATTCTGACTTCATGTTAATGTCCTGCAATGTGATTTTCTTCTTTTTGTAGGGAAATATCATAAACTTCTTTTCGGCATTTAAAATAGAAGGCCCCAATGTTTCTAGCCAAAATAATCCCAAAACTAGGTCACCGTCACTACTCCACAAAGATTTAACTATAAATTGCGAGACGCCAGTATAATCTCCAATGTTCCATTGTAAATCGCTTATTGCATATTCTTTGTTATTCCAAAAGTCTAACCTTTCAGCTATATTTGACTCCCGAATTGCTAACTCATTAGCAAATTTATCACTAATATAATTATTGCGTTCATCGAGAACAATAGAAATAATAATGTCTTTCCCTCTAAATGTTCCTTTTATTTGAAATAACACTGAGACATAAGTTTTTAAATTGCTTGGAAATCTTTCTTATTTTTCACCATGAGACTCCATTTTAATTTTATTTTTCAATAATAATAATTATTAATTGATTAATTAAAAATATTATTACTATTGACCTTTTTTTATAAACAATATATATAGTTTAATATATTGTTTAAAAAAATATATATATATATATATATATATATATATATATATATATGAAGTTTCATAAATTTTATTTTATTTTACAACCTTATAACTTATAACCAAAGGAGTCGGCCTCAACTCTTTTAAAAAAAAAATTGAATGACTTGTTATCAGTACGGCGCGACTTCTCATAAATGGCGGCTGTACGTTTTAACTATGCCTTCGACGGTGTCTATACAGTTGTATACGGACAGCGCAAAGAACAGATCGACGGTGTCTGAAGCAACATAGAAGCAGCGTTATACAGTTGTGTATGGATGGCGCAAGGAACTGATCGACGGTGTTTGAAGTGATGGACAAGCGTCGTGAACAACGTGGAGATTGCGTGGAGTTGGGGAAGAAAGATCAGGTAGGTGCGTGGAGCGAATACGGGGCGAGAAGTAAGTTATGCAGTGCACTGGAATGGGGTGAAGTGTATGCATGGGTTGTGATGGGGAAGATGAGTAGGACTGTGGTGAGGGGGAGCTAGAAGTTGGGGTGTGGGCGTGGGCGATGGATGGTGTGTGCAGAGAGAGGAGGGTTGGGCATGGAGTTGGCAGTGGCGTGAAGCTGGTGGAGGGCTTGGCGTGGAGTTGGCGGCGGCGTGAAGCTGGTGGAGGGATTGTAGGCGTGCAGGATGGAGGCATGCAGTCGCGGGGGTGGCTGGCGAAAGTGGAGAGGAGGGCATGCAGGCCCGGGGAGTGGAGGGAATGGTGGGCGGTAGTTGGGATACAGGGGACGGAGTAGACAACGCGAGGATGGACGTGCAGAGTGTTAGACACTGAGAGGGGGGGGTGAATCAGTGTAAATCCAATTTTAAAACTTTTCTTAACTTGTAACAATTAACTACCAATTCATCATTCCACTATTCATAATCATTTCATAAACATCTTTCACTTCATCATTCACTTATCATAAGCATTTGAATCATCAAGAACCATAACACAAAAGAACACAACACCATATAATTTTGTAATCTTTTTGTATTAGTTTTGGACCGGCTACAACCGTGAGGTAAAATCAGCACCTACTGATACAAATAGCACCTACTCTTCATCCAGGACCCTGCCTGGTTTTCTTAGACCCTGCTAAGAAGGGTTTGAGGTATCCTAACCTCAAAAGCAAGACAAGCTTGCTTTTATAATTAAAGTATACTTGTGTTACCATACTCATGTCATCATACACAGGCAATCTCTGTCACATCATCAATGCTGCTCATCATCTCTGCTCATCATATCAACTCTGCTGTAACACTGCTCATCAGTCATCTTGTTCATTTGTTCACTGCTTCTCAACAACCTCTGTACTCTAGTCACTGTCAAATCATCCCTGTAGATATCACTGCCACATCATCTTTCTGCCCATGTCATCATTGTCATATTAAACATCAATACTGCTGGTCAAGCTGCTCATCAACTTTGCTCATCAATCATTGCTGGTCAATCTGGTCATCGTACTGCCTTATGAACAATCCATTGTCAACTGTCCAAATCACTGTCAACTGCCCATAACACAGTCAACTCAATCAAGTACAATCATTCTCCTCAAACGACTATGCACTGCTTATAAGCCCTTGCCAATTTTTGCAACTGCTCAAATTGGTTCAACTGCTAATCTTCTCAACTTACTTAGTCATCACTTGTCAATGCACAGACTATCATCATCATATGCTGTTACAAAAGTCTGCTCCAGCTCAGTCACTGAACCTTGGGTATAGACCAGTGTTACCAACATCGGCGATAAATCGGCCGATTTCCGATAAATCGTGATTTTTTCGTCGCGCCGAGGTTTACCTAAAAAATCGCCCCCAATTTTTTCCGAGAAATCGTCGATTTTTTGCCAAGAAATCACCCCGAGAAATCGCGAGTCGATGGAAAAAATTGCCGCGTGCGGACAGGGCCGGAAAAAGTCATCTTTAAGTTGGTTTGTTTCATTTTTTTTTCTCATTTTGACTCAAACAGTCCACTAGGAGGTGAGCTAAGGGTCTGAGAGGGCAAGTGAAGAGAGTTTCAAGAGACCAACAACAAATTTAGGCAACATTTTCTTTGCTATCAAGCATCAAATTGAAGATTGGATCTTGCCATTTGGGGTTTTTTCCACAATTATCACAGCTGAAGGTAAGTAAAAAATTTGCCCATCATTTCTCACTTTTCCAAGATGGATTGTTGTTGATTTACTTTGCCATGTAATTCTCTATCTTCAAAAACTATTTTTATAGGGTTTTAAGCATTTTTTTTTCAACTGTTATGTATTTTTTTGTTGCTTGCATGCCAAAAAACGTTTTGGCATTTTTTATCTTGCCCTAGATTCCTTATAAATCCTCATAAAAATGTCTATGTATTTTTCCTCATCAAATTAATGGTTGAATGCTCAATATTTCTTGGAATTCTTCTTGTGTTTTAAACTTTTACATTTTCATTAATCACATATGCTAAAAAACGTTTTTTTTCTTGCCTTAGGTTCAAACTTCAAGTTCAAAGTATCAAGATTCAAGCTTCATTTTGTCCATAATAACTCCATATACAAGATGCCAAAGGCTTTGGATCCATTTTGGGAGTGGGGCTCACCTATTGACCCAGTCAATCGACAAATTCTCACTTGCAATCTATGTGGGAAAAGAATGACAAGAGGGATAAGTAGGCTGAAATACCACTTTGCACAAATAGAAGGGCATGATGTGGGTCCTTGCAAAGAAACAACTCCGGAAATCATTGCTAAGGCCACACAAGCGATTGAGGGCACTGGGCTAAGGAAACAATACAAGGAGGCTGTGAAGAATCAACTTGCTTCAAGATCCGGGTCCGCAGCAGGAGTAGGGGCTAGTGGGACAAGCCCAGATACCAATACCCACTCCACACAGCAGTCCACATCGCCTTT
>LPNX010628253.1:276007-287173 GCA_001517045.1 Pseudotsuga menziesii
TTCAGAGGCTTGCCCATTCGAGTGCTCAGCCAGACATGTAGCTCTTCTGGTTGCGAGCGCAACTGGAGTGTATTTGAAAAAGTACACTCTAAAAAGCGCAACAGGTTAGAGAATTTCAAATTTTCAAATTCATTATATAATATAAATTATTAAATTCTAATTTATAGATTTATGCCACTTTAATATTTAATATTTGTGATCCTCCTCCAGGTTGGATACTCAGCGCCTTAATGATTTGGTCTACGTCCACTACAATCTTAGGTTGTGGGTGAAGCAATATCAGAGAAAAGTTGATGCGAAGGCCATTTCATTGGATGAGATTGACATCACCGCTGCATGGAGGGCATAGTGTGAGGAGCCTGTTATGGAGGTAGCCCCTGATTGGCTAGAGGATGATCATGCTACTGATAGTGATCATGGTGAGACTCATACAGTCTCAGAGGATTTGGATGAGCATGTTCCAGTTCCAGAGGTGTTTCACAACGATTCTGGGAGTGTGCCACAGTCAGAGCTAGAGGGAGGTAGACCTGGTGGTAGCACAGGCACTAGTACTGGTAGAGGAGCAGGAGCTGCAGGACTACCTCCTCGACCTTCTCATTCTTCAGGACATCAGTTTCGGCCACCTTCTCCAGTTTCTAGAGGACGTCATTTTGCAGGGTCTTCTTTTAGAGGACGTCAGAGTCCAGTATGAGGCCCACAAGCCTCAAGGGCACCTACTTCTAGTTCTAGAGGAAAGGCCATTTGCATAGCGATTACCTTTTCCCGTAAAAGGGGTAGAGGGAATCAATAGTTTATTTACTTTACTTCATTGTAGATGACTCGTGAGTCATGATGATGATCATGAGATACATTTGTTATATTTTTGATGACTTAAGATGCAAGGACATGATCCATTTTGTATGTGTGATGTATCTCGATTCTCTAGACATCTTATATATCTTATATATCGGTTTTCTTTCCATATTCATGTAGCAATGTGTTTATTTGATGTTATTGTTGCTTTAGATGTTTAAAAAATTGAAAAAAAATGAATATTTTTCTATTTTTAAAGTTTGCCGATTTTTTGCCGATGTTTGCCGATGTTTTGCCGAGATATCCCGAAACGATGTTTCCTGGACCCTGCTGATTTTTTCGCCGCGCTGATGTTTGCAACACTGGTATAGACTACTGCTCTTCATCTCAGTATTCATGGTTCACTTGGCTGAGTATTACATCTTCTGTAGATGACTTCAATCTAAATGAGTTTGCAAGAAGAGTACATCATCATACCTTACTCAAAACTGTGCTTGTCAATACTGTAGACTTGTTTATGTTGCAGCAGACTCCAAGGGCATTACTACCGTCAAAGCTTTGTCAGTTTGAGGAAGACTCCATCACTTGTTCAAGCGTCAAAGGTTCAGTCTGAGAGAGGGCGGCAACACCAATACACCACTGTATGCACTGTAAATATCTCATGATGCTGGTGTAAGCCCTAGCAAGGGCTGTAGTGAGTTGTACTTGCCCTAACTTGGTTGTCAAAACACACAGAAAACCCTAGGCAGGGTTCGGGTGACCTGAGGATGGCCTTAACAGGGCTGTACTTCACTTGCTGCTACCACCGAAATTGCACCATCAGACTGCTGCTACCACTGCTTTTACTCATAGTCATCATGGTTACAAACTGTATAGTCATCATCTTCAAGCATGCATCATTATTGAGCAAGGTACCATAGTGTTCATCATCGAAGCATTATTCAATCATCATAATACTTGTATCATCTCATTATCATAATGCTTGCATTATCATATATCATCAAAAGGTGTATGCAACATCATCATTTTATGACACCACATACATACACCATTGTATGTATATATCATTGTATCATTGTACATACATACACTGCATATACTTCATCACTTATTCAATCCATCACTCTTCATACTACTGTATTCATACACACTTGTATACTCATCACTTATTGCTAAGCATTCACACATACCTTGGTTGCATACAAACCTTGTCTATGTGATGGTAAAAAGGTCATCAAGAACTCTACCAACTTTCTCACCACTGTGACTGTACATTGCTGCAAAATATCGAGACTGAGGATGACTGTGGAGACCCCAAACAAGGCAGCAAAAGTAATCAACCAAAACCCTGTTGTATGCTGATCAAACTTGGAAAAAGGTTGGACTGTATGAGCAGTCAATCATGCACCCAATGGACTCGGACAATCAAAACAAATTCATCACTGAAAACTCGGGTCTGTAACTTCTTCTCTGCTGCTATTTAGTTTCCTCAGTCTACTACCGAAACCTCAGTCAAACTCTAACCATGCCTGCCTTTCTCACATCCCAACGAAGCTCGGCTACTGAGAAAAAGGCTCTACCAGGGCTCAGGTCAGACCCTATAGGGCTGCTCCTTGACTGCTGCTACAAAACAGTCTCTACCGAGATTCCACAAAGCTGCTTACATTTCACCTTCGTTGGATTGACCCCAAGCAAGTCCAAAAGGACTGCTGTAAACCTTGTGAGAGATGTTTTTAAAAAAAAAACATAGACTGCTGTAAACACTATAAAAAACCCAAGAGATAAAAACATAAAAAAACCATCAAAAGGATGCTTGCAATTTTCGGACTGTTGGGACTGTTTTGCTTCTCTGCAATTTCGGGTCTGCTGCTGCTGCTGCTGCAATTTCCAGTCTGCCTCACCGAATTTCCAGTCTGCTCCTCCTACCCGGATTTTACCTCAGTCCAAAGCTAGCAAGCTCTCACATCTGCTTGGATTGATTTGTTTGGAGTGGAAAGTGATGTGTTTATATACACATTCAAATTTGTCCACTTCATTAAAAATAGGGCAGACTTTAAGGTCAAAGGTAAAATGTATTTTTATTTTGAATTGAATTTTTACTATTTTATAATTTGAATTTGAATTTTATTTTTGATTAATTGTTATTTGACTTGTCCACATATGATGTAACACATTCCATTTATTAACACTTCTTTGCCACATCATCTTCACCATGTAAGTAGGTGCAAGGTCTTCATCATGCCCTAGGACCATCTTACCATTAAAGGGTTACACCATGCCAACATTCCATGTGCAAGACTATCATGGGCTCTACATCATCTTCTCCCCTCCTTCAAGGGTACAAGGACCATTGAAACACCAAGTGTGGGTCAAAGGACTTTTGTGGAGCTTCTTCATCAAGCAGGAGACTTCATAGGCTTCTTTAACTGTCTCAACCACATGATCCAGCATGATATCACCTGTGGGATAGCTTGGTTTCTCCTGGGGTACCATGACACCATCAGAGCATGAATGACCACAGAATGGGTCATTAATGCTTCTCCAACCCATCTAGGGTTTCTCCAATGTCCATCAAGGCTTTAAGACCATTTCCAGGGTCTTCAACACCATCAACAGAGTCTTCAACATCTTCAACAAGGTGGTGGCATCAAGATCCATCCTTGTGGCTACAAAGACCTTGTCAACTGCGTACAAGGTGCTTCAAGGCACAAACCCACTCTGTAAGGGGTCAAGGTACTACAGGTGGGGCTTGGTGGCATCAATGACATCCTGTGGGGCCACTGCAAGTCCATGTTGGCATCAATGACAATTTCATCAACACAGAGTGCGGGGAAAAGCATGAGCGGGGAGAGGGGGAGATGGTGGGGAGCTGCGGTGGGCAGGCGAGGGATGAGGAGGTCACAGGGGTTAGCGGTGGTGGAGTGACGGTGGAACACAGGGGGTGGTTGGCGTTGAAAGGAAGGGTGCAGGTGGGGAATGAATGGAAATGGGCAGCGAAACGTGGATGTGGAGGGAGAAGGCATGGGGTGAAGATGGATGTGAAGACATTAGGGAAGCAACGATGAAGAAGAGAAAAACGCGCAGTGGGGAGAATGTTGGAGTTGTTATGAGTATGAGGGGTTGATTATTTTGGGCCAAAGGCCAGATTTTGGACAAAGTCCTAGTTTGCAGAGGAACTCTTGAAATGATGGCCAAGGGACAGGATAAGCAGAGTGCCCAAGAAGGGGCTCTGATACCCCTGAAACGAAAAAACTTGTTTTTTATAGAAATAACTAGCACTAATAAGCCAGATTCGAGTAATCCATGAATATAAAAATATATATTGATAAGAGATGATTTACATGAGAGAATGATGTTTGTATAAATACCCATGCAAGGGTTGCCTTGGTGATGAGACACCACCTTTCATAAGGTGCCTCTTCATTTGTCTTTTCAATTAATTCTTTAATTAATTTATCAATGTTATTAATATTTATTATTTATTTTGTTCATTACAGAGGGAGTGTTGTTGTAAATGTAACTTCGAAAGATATTATTATTATTATATTTTATTGTACTTTTGTTATTCCTCCTTTCGGGGATGTTTTCCCTCCGATCGGAGATGTCAATAATGTAATTGGTCATGTAGGAGTCGAGGTAAAACCTCCATTGTAAGTCGGGGCAATAGTCCCCAAGGAAATAATGTAAAATGTATCTTTGGTCTCCCACAAGGACAAGTCGGCCCAGTTGGTTAGAGAAGTCAGCCTTGTTGAGGAAAAAGGTCACACATGATCAATATAAATAGGAAGGCGCCCTCTTTCATTTGTACACACAACAACACAAGCAAGTTCACTCTAAGAGAGAGAGAAAGAAAAGTTTGCTGGGAAAAAGAAGCTGCAGAAGACATCTTATCTTTGGTTTTTCTATCTTTGTCTGACATTGTACTAAGTGATGAATCTATACAGAGGAAGTTTCTGGGTTTTCTCCTCTGTGGTTTCCCAGGATAAAAATCTGTGTCTTTCTTTATGTTGTGCTTGTCTATCTTTCAGTGATCTTAGTATATTAGATTAAAGATCTAACAAGTTTGAATTAAATTACAAACTCTAATAGGTGGATCCTCACAAAAGGTTGATGCAAACTCTGATTTTAGATCCAACACTAAATTTCCAAAATTAAAGCCGACAGTGGACACACACAAGGGTTGGATCTTCTAAGAAAAATCACTTGTGAATAATAAAAGATACTTGGGGTTTTTACTCAAGAAACTTCAAAATTTGTTGGTTTTAAGGGTTGGATGGTTTGGAGAAACACTAGTAGCACTTGGCACTTGCAAGGGAACCTTGTTGCTGGAGTATTATGACAGGTTTCTTGAAGAAGAATTGTGTCTGAATTGGGGAAACAGAGACTTGGTAACATTATTTTTGTGTTTGAAGTTGTTATTTGTGATTGATACTCCATTTAGCTCTTCCCATGTATGCTTAATGATTTTCTTTAGTATTCTTAATTAGAAAGTGCTTGGAATACATAATCTTTTATGATGGTTTTCACCTTCATATATCAAGTCTATGGTGTATTGCATATCTGAATTCACCACCAGTTAATTCTGCTATGATAAACAACATAGCCTTCTGGTTGTAAGTCCTTGATTCAGTTATTAATCGCATGCTTTTCACAAGAAGAGTCCTTCATTTCTTGTTGCCCTATGACCCCCATATGCCCAACTTTTTAAAAACACTAATCCTACCTTCAACAACCAAAAATCTTATAAACAATTTCCTTTCTTTTTGATGTTTTGTAGATCTGAAATAGAAACATTTAAATAAGAAATTTCGGATTTGTTCATAAACCTAGAAAACCTTGTTGGTTATCAGTTTTATAGGCTTGCTTATTATCAATAAAATCTGGAATTTACAGCAGAAAATTATTATAAAAATCGGATTTAGTTCAGCCCAAATTCCTCCCTTAATATTAGTTAAGTGGGCTGTTTGTTTCATTTACCTAAATCTAGAAAATTCGTCATTGAAAACCACCTTAATCCAGATCTGCACCAATTCTAATGAACTCTTTGAAGTCCTTGACTAAACCATAGACTTTGTGCGTATATGGTGACCCCCTTGAGTTGGATAGAGAACCAACCTAAAAAGTGGGAGAGGATTATAGAAGTGACAATGGATAACTTCATCTTGTGAGTTTGAACTTTTGACACTATGGGTGAGGGTTTGAGGAGTAACAGGCACCAACATAGGGAAAACAATTAAAATTCAGGGGCAAAATGTCACCTTTGGGCTAATTTTCCATGATTTTTTTCCAAAATAAACATTTATCATCTTCCACATTTTTTCTAAAATGATTTTTCCCTAATTTTATAGGATTCAATTATTTTACTCGAGAAATTTGAATATTTTTACAAAACTATCGCTAAACATTTTATAGTTGGCATTTCAGTAAATTAAGATTTGCCAAGTTTTCTACACTTGAAGACAAGTACAGACCTTAAAATGCAAGTGAGGATGTGCAGGATGTTGCATTCAATGTGCAAGATGAATCAAAAGTTCCTATTATTTTTTAAATGTATGTGTTTTGTGTAAATATTGGTGGACATTTTGTGTGTCTGCCTTCCCATATACATTCAGAATCCAGACTTTTAGTGAACCTTGTGAAATACCTGGTCTTTGGCTAATTATGAAGTTTTGGAATGTTCAAACTTCAATAGCACTATCTTGGTCCTTTTTGTAATATCATGTACAGGTAAGGCCGTGATTTTGTTTTGTTTAATATCTTGATACAAATTTTTTGCAGCTGTTAGATTAAAAAAATTATACACTTTGGTCAAAACTTGTATCTCAACCCGAGGAGGAAAAATGATACACTTTGGTCAAAACTTGTATCTCAACCTGAGGAGGATAGCCTAATATTTACAAAGTAAGCTTGGAAATAGAATAAGCCATGTCCAATCTAAAAAATATAGCTGACTTGTCCTACTCTCTCAAGCTTTGACTAGAGTAAAAGCTGGATCTTATACATAAAATAAGTTCTTTACATAATTTTGGTATTATATCGTGGCTTCTTGTGCAATGTTTTCAGATGTTATATAAAGTGATTTTGATGTTCTACCTTGCATCATTTCCTTTCTTACTTTCTGTGTGGTCATCTTTTTAATCCCTCTTTTGGACCTCCTCTTTGCTTTTTCTTTTTTCATCACAATGAAATGATTGGTAGTTCATAACATCATAGATGGAGTGCAATTATAGTCAAATCCTTTTATTACTGAAAACAGGTCATGGCTCGTATAACTATAGATGCATGTCGGTGGCTACCCCTCTCAATGGAGATGAAAGTTCTTGGGCAGATTGATAGATGGGAATACAAAGACTGGAGAGCTATTGCTGTAAGTTGTTTGATATTGTCGCTTCTAGTAGACTTTGTAACTTTCCGAACAATAAATGACCCATTGAACGACATTAATTGGCTATATAACATGGTGAAAATTGTCTTATTTATTGATTTTGTATTAAATAAAGATATAATCATGATAAATGTGTCAAGGTCATGCAGGTGTGCTTCGGTTGTAGCAATGTCGAAGTTGTTTTATTTTCTAACACTTTTATTGTTTTACATTATTGTCCATGTAGTTGTTAGCTAGCCCAAATAAGCTAAACAACTTTGTGGTAATAAAAGTTGACACTCTTGGTGGTAGAGGGTTGTAACTTGTAACCTATGGGTGGCAATCCCTGAACTAATTGTGTATATTAGAGCCCATAAGATTGTACCTGAAAAGAAACTAATTGGTGCACAGGCAACTAATGTTGAGGTTATAATAATTAACAAGGCTTCAAGGAGGTGCACCTCTTCTGGGCCTAATTCATGGAGTCAGAATCTCCCCACTAAGGCACTATATTACGGCAATCCATGTCACCTGGGCTCATCGGAGGGCAGTCAGCGTATGTGAATACATTGGAAAAACGTATCCAAAACTTATCAGGCTAGTATATACCCCTGTTTCTCCTTGCTTCATCATTTCTTCATCTGCGTGTTCTTGGAGCAAGAGCACAATTGAGTCTTTTGTAACTGACTGAGCATCATAGTGGGTGACTTGAATGAGTAGAACAATGCTCTGCTTGGAGATCAGATTTTGTTACACAAGTCTTCCTTCTCGCTGCATCAACTTCTTATATATAGAGAGAAGACAAGCAATTAGCATGCAATGGAACCTACTTAGAGTCTAAGGATTGTGACACATCCCATCATTCTGGGTACCTTGGATGGTTGAAATTCACATGGCCCTTGCTAACTAATCTATTGCAAACTTAACATATTTGTCACTACTCATTCCTTTGTTTTGAAAAATATATTTTATTGTTAGACTTTCGGGTTATTTTGAAAGAGTTTACACCATGTTTGGGGTGCTTCATGAGATTTGGGGTACGTGGTGTATGTTCAGGCCCTGGATGTTCTAAGCTGGATTGTAGCATGAGAGATGGTCTATGATGGATTTGCATACTTGTGATAGCTTGCTCAGTGGATCCCGAACTTTAGATGACATTGGCTCAGTGTTCTTTCCTAGGGCATTGGAGATCTCTTGCCTAGACTGTGGATGCCCTACATGATGGCCACATGGAGGATTCACCTTGTGGGAGAATGTCCTATAGGATATGAGGAGCATTGTGCATTATGGAGGAGGGCTACAAGCTGTATATGGCATGTGACAGCTTGGTTTCTTGTTCGGAGGATTGGAGATGGCTCATGGACACCTGGAGCTTTGATAGTGTTCTTGCATGCGGTAGCTTCCCCAATGGAATACTTGGCTTTGGAGGATGGATGGAGTCCATGGAGGATTGGGATGGACTAGTGTGGACTTGTCTTGCATAGCTATATCACCTTAGGTCACTATTGTGCATGATATCATCCTTGGAGCTTGACACTTTTACTCTAGGAGTGGAGCGTTTCACTTGTGTGTGGCTTACTTATGTTTAGCAGGTTGTTTGTAAGGCTTAGGCCAACCTGTGTTATATTGTTGGCCTCCCTTATCCCTCATATAAATAGAGGAAGGAGAGAGGTTTTCCAAACACATCACATCACACATTCAATTTTCTCTTCTTTGGAGTTCTCTCTTAGTGACGTGAGGAGGTGCACAATTTTTCTTTCTTAAGATTCTTTTTTGTACATTTGATATCTCTTGGGTGCTAGGGTTTCTTGGTCTTATTGTCACATACATACTAGTTGGGCTACCATTGTTCCTGAGTAGCCCCAAGCACATTCTTGAGACAATCCTTTACTTTGAGATTAGCAGATGATGAGCTTCCAGTTGATGAATACTCTTATTCAATGGATCCAGAGCATTCAAATTGATTAGTTTCATGCCATGGTTGAGCCTCATGACCCCAGATTTGATGACCAAGTTAGCCATTTTTCATGTTCTAGAGCAGAGATAGTGACAGTTCCCATGATGTACAGCAACAATGTTCAGTGCCTTCAGATTGTTCAGATCGGATGCAGGTATATGACCTAGGTGATATGGATATGTAAATGTGGATTTGGTTTTGCTTTGTTGTTAATTTTAGTAGTTAGACTTAGTTGATAAGGGTTATATGTTGGCGATATCTTATTGGTTTTCATTGAAATCTAAAGTATAAGTGATCTAGTTTCTATGTTCAAGATTTTCTTTTGTATAATCATTGATCATACCCTACTCTTAGTATGGATTTGGTCATTTCCCTTTAGGGACACAACTTGCTAGCCTTGGCACCATTTTCACTGTCTTCATCCATCCGTTGTCTTCCATATTTTGTTTAACCCTGACTTGCATCTTGATTGGTGACATCTAGGATTTCTCCCACCTTCACGTCTATGTTGGAACAAGGTGGTCACTCCATTGCACCTATGGACGGTGGCGGGCAATGGAGGTCATATCGAGTCATTATCTAAGGTCCGCAATGCTTATTCAAGGCACCTGCTCTTGGAGGATGGTTAGTTAATTAAAAGTTAAAGTTAAAGTAAATTTTTTAAAAGTTTTCAATGGCCAAAGGATGAACACTCATTCATTGTATAATGTACGGCTCATTTTCTCCTACAAGGCAAAAGGGTGAGGCTTGTTATCACATATACATTTTCAGCCAGGGTTCCATTGATGCAGCATTGCAGACTTGTCTCTTTTTCTATTCCGGGCTACTTTTACATGGGGTATCAACATGGATCTTTACAGCTTCATTTCACCACAGAGCCTTGTTCTTGATATTTTCCTTGCCAGGACTGAGATTCAGAAGTCCATTGAGATGATTTTGGTGATGTTCTAGTCCATTAGAGCATAGCAGTAGACCAGGAGTTGGTACACACAGTTACAGAGGGGCTTATCAGTTGGAGACAAGTATACATGGTGAGATCAGGTATATTTCCTTGGTTTAGTTTTGCTCTGGGATGTATCTTAAAAACCTATGCTTGTCATGTTGGGATGATTATGGTGACCTTTGCTTATATGTTATGTATTGCTCTAACCTGTGTTATGATTTATCGAAGAATTCAATGTGAAGACTGTTGCCCATGCCATGCTCAAACAAAGTGTAAACCTTAGTTCTAGGTTGGTTCCATGTCACCTGTGCCCGTCCATTCAGTTCATTCATCTTTGCTTTTACCCAATGACTCAGATTGATGGAAACTTGTGAGATTAAAGATCCTTTCCCCATTTTGACCCCTATGTATGATAGACTCCATGTTGCTATGTGTCTCTGGCTATGAAGTATGTGTCTTGGCTAGTCTGGCTGGGTTCACAGGATTGTTTTCCTTCAGTCCTCAAAACAAGTGCTCCATCGTAACAATGTTGCTAAACACTAAAGCATCGGAACGCATAAAAGCTATATCTAAAGGATGCAAAAGTATAAAATATTGAAAAAGGTAGTCAATGGCCAAGAGGTTGAGCACTCATTCCTTGTATAATGTAAGGCTCAATTCGCCCTCCACAGGGGCACCGGGGAGAGGAAAACCCGTCAGGGCTATGGACTGCTTGCTGGCAGCGGGTCTAGGCCTTAGTCATTTATTGGAAGCCCAGAAGGCTTTTCAAGGCACCTGCTCTTGTAGGCTGGCTACCATCTTATGTAAAGTGAGAAATATTAAGAGGTTAATGATAAAAGGATGAGCACTCACTCTTTGTATAGTGTTCGGTTCAATGGTCCCTGTTGCCCACCTATTTCGACTAGGTGGCAACTCCATGTACATGTGGATGTACATAATTGTACCTTAGAAAAATCTGAGAATTTTTCACTTCTGCAGGGCTATTGCCCCTTTGTAAAACGAAATGTCCCCTCCCCTGCGTGGGAAAATTAATGTAATTATATGTGCTAGTGTGGGTCATATGATACGGATGCCACACCATGGAACGGGTTGTTAGGGAAGTCCCCTCAT
>LPNX010628253.1:288824-315841 GCA_001517045.1 Pseudotsuga menziesii
TAAGCTTGTATTTATTTTGTTTGCATTTGTTGTGTCTTTCTAGTTAGCTCTCCACAAAGTGTTTTGTGGAGAGATTAAAGAATAGAAGTATTTTTATTCTTTTTTGTGAATGATTTGATATTTCTTACAAAGTGTTTTCCAGGAAGTATTAGGTGTTCATCTCTAGAAGTACAATTTTTTGCAGGCATAGTTTGTATTGCAGGTTATCCAAGCAAGGAAATTCCTTCAAAAAAACTTTATTCCGGCAACAATTTAAATTCGGCCATCTACTTTCAGCCTGTTTTAAACAGGGTTATATTCACTGTTTAGTGAATGTAAACCTTGTTTTAAAGCCCTAACCTTATATATATTAATTTAACTTGTTATTTCTGCTATTTTAGTATTATTTAGTTGGCTGGAAACTCAGTTTCCAGTCAGTCTGTGAGCTCTATGCAAAAATAGCTCTGTCTTGAATACTTGTGGTATCAATTGATCCGCATCTGCGGTGAATGAAGTCGGTCTGAATTGGTCTATCCAATCTCTCGAGCCGAACGCATAGTTCCTTCGGGATTAACTTATTGCATACCTCTTTGACAAATATTATTCATATCTCTGTCATACTTTCATTCAGAAATTTTTTGTAAAAATTGTAAATTTTGTACTAATCTTTTAACAGTAAAATTTTAAGTGTTTTTATGTGATTTGCAGCGAAAAATACCTCGCTGGTTTTTGACAGGTTATTCATCTTTAAAGAAGAATTGCTGCCCCCAAAGACATAAAATCNCAGGATTAACTTATTGCATACCTCTTTGACAAATATTATTCATATCTCTGTCATACTTTCATTCAGAAATTTTTTGTAAAAATTGTAAATTTTGTACTAATCTTTTAACAGTAAATTTTTAAGTGTTTTTATGTGATTTGCAGCGAAAAATACCTCGCTGGTTTTTGACAGGTTATTCATCTTTAAAGAAGAATTGCTGCCCCCAAAGACATAAAATCTCCTCAAGTTTCAACCGGCATAAAAGGGGTTCCATTCCTCAACTTTTTCTCTCAAACTTTTCTGTTATTGTAAACCCCAAAGAGAGTCTCTTGGGGTATTCTGCAAAGCTTATAAGCTTTTGTAATCTATAATAAATAGAGTAGGAAGTAGGGTAATGTTTGTTTAAGTTCTTTTCCTGCTTATGCAAAATTTATTTTCTGTCAAAGTAATCATACAACCCATCCAACCTGTGTATCCTCTATTCACTTGTCATCTCCCTTTAGGGAATTCAAGCTGGATATGAAAAACAGGGTAAGTGGGGGCTTAGGTAATTAGATTAACTTTCCTTTTCTTGTACTACAATCCACAATCAATCTCTTTACTTCCCTTTTTTTTTTGATTATTTTAAAATAAACCTTGCACATTAAACATCAAGATTAAAATAAATCTTTAAAATTTACCAACCAAGCTTCTCTATCTCCTGCTCCTCTACTCGGTTATCACCCTCCGGGGTACTCCGAGATACGACCAGGGGAAAAGGAAGTCGTAGTCTAATAGGCATCCATCTAGAGACTTTTGAATCGATTAAAAACAGTGACTCGAAAGCTGCAAGGGGTAGCAGGCTGGGGACAGTCTCTAGGCGCTTCGTCGTCCTCCTTGTGAGCACCGGGCCATTGGGGTTTGACCTGTGAGCTAGGGGTGGGCTTGCTCCCACCTGTTGAGCGCAACAGCATTCCATCTTCGGTTTGAGAAAAACTAGATCGGGGTAGTCACACCACCGGATCTAAAACTAACTTCAAGAAGAACAACTCTAATCAAAATTTATTAAAATTAACCAAGGAGCATTGCAAAACGCCCTACAAACACAGATTACTACTTTTACTACAATCATTTTCACTTCATTTTACTGCAAGTACTACAATACATTTATTTCAAGCACTCTTGTACTACAATACAACACTACAATTTGTACTTCCAGCACTTTGTTTCTCAATACATTTATTTACTTTCGATTTTGCAAATAAGCATGTGGTGAATGTTGACTGCTTAAACCTTTTCATATTTAAATTCATTGCTGGTTTAGTAATCTGTATTCATAACGATTTTGGGCTAACTCGCAAATTGGTTTCATTTGTTTATCATATTGTTTTATTTCATTACTGTTCATAATCATATTTACACATTGTATCTTTTGACTCCATATAATATAGGCACTGGTCTTATAATTTTGTAATCTTAATAAAAAGATCCCTTTAATTAATATTCAATTAATTAATAAACCTGGAACATAGTTTTTCATAGGGACTACCCCCCTTGGCTCTGTTGGGAAGGAGCTGTAGACTGTGGTGACAGTGGTCCCCAGCTCTCGCTTGCCCCCAAGGACACACATAGCAGGTTGTGACTTTCCTGCGTGTTAAAGTGTGAATTAGGCGGCAACAGTCCCCATAGGGCCACAAGGTGAGACTAGTCTAGAAAGACCGAGTCTTTGTCAGTACTGGAGCCTAGAAGGCTTCCAGGGCACCTGCCTTTGAAGGTTGACCCATATTGCAATGAAGTTGCAAAGGAAAACTTGCTAGAGTTTGAGGGAAGCTTACCCAACTACTTCGCGCATCTGTGAGACACCTCCATCCCCTATTACTTTCTATCATACATATGTCATCTTGGTAGAGTATATTGGTTATCATTTAGATAGATCACCGAGTCAAAGTTAGTCAAGAGTCATTTCCCCTACCTTAGTCTTGTTTTTCCACCCTCACCCATCTATAGCACATCTTTTACACTTTGTAAGTATGGCATGTACAATCAGATTTCTTGAGGACTCTAAGATTTTTCAGAAGCAAAGGTATATTATATTATTATTGTGATGGTTGGTCACCATGATTATGAATAACTGATTCAAGTTGGGTTTTGATACACATTATTGGAGCATTTCTTACCTTGGATGGTTGTAGGATCATATTGGCATATTATCTCACCTTGATTTTGGGTACTTTGACTTGGTCAACCCAGTTGACCAAGTCAATCACGTTTCCCAAGGCAATGACTAAAAAATACAACATGGTCTATATTTGTTCCAGACATGCTAGGACCAGTACTGCAGTTTCAGTTTTGGGAATTTGGCCCCGGTTCTCCAGAAAAGTGATTATTATCACTTAATTATTGGCCAGATGATCATTTTTTATTCCCGATGGCAATATGATTGGTTCTCCTAGAGAAGAGCAGTGTTTCAGGGGGTATGAGTAGTCACTTATACCATTTTTCTATGTCTCCAGATCATCCAAAGTAGTCAGTTTGCCCCAGTTTGCATCCTGGAGAGAGTTATGATGGATTTATTAGTTTCCATAGATTGTACCAGCAAAAAATGAACTAGAAAATCACTGAAAAAGTTGATTTGGCTTCCTAGTTCAAGGAAATGGCTTGGAATTTTGGTAGATGAGGTTTCTCAGCATCCCGGACGCTCCTCCAACAGTTTTTAGTCAGCAGATGTCCAAATTATTTTATTATGGCTCAGCCAGTGAGGAAATCCCCCCAAGGGGCGCCCCCTCTAATTGGCTATTGATGTATTTCATTGTTATATCTTATGTTATGGAGTTGTAAAGGGGCCTAGGGTGAATTAAACTCCTAGTGACCCCCTCTCATGTTATATCATGTCATATGTTATGTTATGTTGTGACATTTCACTTTAAAGAGGCGTCCTTGAGTAAAGTGCGCCCCCTCTTTGACTTAGTCACTTGATCCATGTATTGATTGATGTATTGATGATCTCCACCGTTGATGATGTTTTAATCTCAACCGTTGGATGATAAAATGAGTTAGGGTTCATGTCTCTCTCAAACTATTTAAGAGAGGTGACCCCCCCATTGTAAAGCATGAGTTTTGGCACCAGAATTTTAATAAAGAGATTTTTGTTTGGGATTATTCTTCTGTGTATCTTGTGGATGTTTTGATGATCTGATGATTGGCACTGCTACTCTTCCATACTGAGCTTCATTTGGGATATATCTTTTATTTTTTTCTTTACCCATTTTATCTGTAGGAAAAGGGAAGGCACGCTAGGAGAGAGGGCATTTTTGTGGGGAAACTCACCTTCGTCTTGACTCCGGGGTGTTTGGTTCAAGGAGTATCTTCTTCTTAATGATTTTTTATGCCCTTTTGTTCCGTATTCTGCAGATCTCGTTCGTTTGTTTGATCGATTGATTTTCTCTGATCTGGCAGGTTGAAGGAGGCTCTGGGGTGACTGACTGTGGCACAACAACAACAAGATCTTACTCGGAAAAGTTCATTTTGACGGGAAAGTGGCATTCTTCATCATTTTTCAGTCCATCTACAAGTTCAAGGTACGTCTCGCAGGTAAGTTTCTCTTCTTTTATTTTTCTGTACATGCATTGCTCGTCATTTTACTATATTAAAACCCTCATTTTGTAGATCCATAAGTTCTAGCTTGTGGCGAGCTATAAAATTTATAACCCACTTTGGAATTAACATCAAACCCCTAGATCTAAATTTTCGGCTTAATCGGACTCCATTTGCCCATCCAAAGCACTAATCGACTATTAGGGAAAAACACTCCCCTTAGGGAAAGTCGGTATTTCCAAGAACTGCAAACTGGGTATTGTTGGTTTTAATTCCATTCGTCTAATCTTGCATCCAACAATCCATCTGAGTCTCCAATTTTACTTAATTTCATCGTTTTGCCCTAGATCCCAATTTTTCTGCATAAACCCTAGGGAAAAATTGGGGCTTTTCACCTGGATGCTCCGAATCTCTTGGTTTTCGTTTAAAACTCTAATTAACCACCTTGCTAAGAGATTCCACCAAGTTTCCCTCGGTTATTCATTCGTTGTCCTTGTTTTAGGGTTTCTTGGTTATAGGGACGTCCCCTGGGCTTGTTTTCTCACTAGTCCAAAGTGCCTGTATCCTTGATTGGTGCGACATCCGAGTTCTTTCGGAAGTCTTGTATATCTTAGGTCATGACTTTGGTTGCTTTTCCTCTGTCGTCCTGAATAAGATTATCTCACGGGGCAACTACAAGATTCGTGATAACAAGGCTAACCTGTTAAGGAGCATGTTCTAAGCATCATGCACATCAATCACCACTATGTCCATCATTATTTGAATATCAGGGAAAGTAGCAAGATGGACTTGCAAATCCTTGATCAATATATGCACTTCTATCTTTTTTTACTATCGATGGCAATAATGCTGTGACAAGGCCTTGATATTCTTAAGTTTAGTTGCCGCATCACTTTTTTAGACATAACACATGAACTAGCCCTCGAATCAAGCATACAATTATGTAGGAGTTGTCCATTCACCAATAGGGTGACATAGGAAGGGTCATTTCCTTCTTTTTCTCTATCCATAGTTTGCAAAATTATGGGGGCATCTTGATAAGCTTATACTGGTTGCTTTTCCACATTCTACTGATTTTTCTTCGGCACACTAACTTTGCTTGGGTCCTCTAAAGCTTGGAATAGTTTTTCCTTTTGACAGTCCATCTTCATGAATTCTGTTAAAGGAACTGATATTTTTACATGACTTTCCCATTCTCCTAAATCAACATTTAATTCTTTATTTGAAGGAACATTTTCTTTAGGGAGAGAAGTTACTTGAGGAGCGCTTGCTTGTGTCTTTTCTTGAGTTTGCTTTCCTCTTCTTTCATATGTGATGCCTCTATACTTAACCATTTCTGCCACTTGTTTAGGAGAAGGTTTTGGCCCATAGGTTTCAGTTACCTTATCCATGTCGTTATTACTTTCCCCTGATCTTCCTAGGTTTCCCATGGGCACATCATAGCTTTGGGCAAGCATGCATACTTGTTCTTTTGCAGGTCCATGCTCACTTATCTCAAGGAAGTTTAGGCATGTGGATTCTTCGTGGAACTCTCCATATGGCCTACAGTAAGGAATCACTTTGTGATCAACCATATTATTGGTTTCCAAAGGATTGGGAAGCCTATGTTCTTGAGAAGGAGGCTTCTTTTTCCATTTATCATTTTTCTTAGGATGGAACTGTTGTCACATATATAGTAGTTGGGATACCTTTGTTCCTGAGAAGTACTGAACAGTTCTTTGAGCTAACCCTTTACTATGAGATCAACAGATGATGAGCCATCAGTTGATGATCTCCCACTTTCAGGAGATCCAGAGTATTCAGATTGACCAGTTCTATGCCATGACTGAGCCTCATGACCCCAAATTTGATGACCGAGTTAGCCATTTTTCTTTTATGACTCAGAGCAGAGCTTATTATAGTGCCCATGATATGTAGCAGCAACAGTTGTTCCAATGATCTTCAGATTCGTTTAAGATCCAGTGCAGGTATATGACCCAAGTGATATTATGGTTTGTGCATATGGATTTTGATGTTGCTCTGTTACCTATTTTAGCAGTGAGACTCGGTTCGTTTTGATTATATGTTGGCAATACATTACCTTGGTTTACTTGGAATCTAAAGTATAAATTATCCAGTGGTTTTGATTGGTATACTCATTGGCCTTGCCCTACTCCTACTATGGATTTAGTCATTTCCCTTCAGGGACACAACTTGTGAGTCTTGGCACCATTTCCATTGTCTCCATCCAACCGTTGCCTTCCCATTTTCATTGACTATCCTTGACTTGCAACTTGACTAGTGACATATGGGATTTCCCCCACCTTCACCTCTATGTTGGAATAGGTCTCCATGTATAAACTGTGTCTTGGTGTTGGTTTATGTGATGTTTATGACAGGGAATGTCTACCTCTAGGTCTTGAACACAAGTAGTCCTACCAAAGAAAGTGTCTTTAGACACTAAGGCATCAAAGCTTACAGTTATTCTAAATGGATGCCTTGCTAGCAAAATAAAAATGTCTTTAGACACTATTGGAAATAGAAAAATAAAACTAGCCAGTGGCCAAGAGATGATCACTCATCCATTATATGGTGTAAGGCTCATTTATCCCCACAGGGTATCATGGTGAGGCAAGCCCTTCAAGGCTGAGCCTTAGTCATTTTCTGGAAGCCCAGAAGGCTTTCCAGGGCACCTGCTCTCGGAGGCTGCCAAGTTATCAATGAAAAATAAAGTTGATGGCTAGAGGATGAGCACTCATTCTTTGTATAATGTACAGCTCATTTGCCGCCATAGGGCAACAGGGAGAGACTAGCCCAAGAAGGTCATGTCTTCGTCATTATCTGGAAGCCCAGAAGGCTTAACAGGGTACTTGCCTTTAGAGGTCAACTAGTGAAATAAATGTTAAGCAAATAAAATATTAAAAAGGTTGCTTGTCTAGAGTCTAGTGGAGCCTTCTCATCATTCCACCCATTTGTGAGATTCTGCCATGCCCTATTGTTTACCTAGTCCAACTTATGTGTTGTGTGGATCCCCTTGTCCTTTAGCCCAGATGCTTACAATGTTGAGTCATCAAGTCATCCCTTGGCCTTACCTGTTTTTTATGATCCCTTCACCCTTGGCTAGCAAAAGGGATAAATCTATAAATGAGTATACACTGGAGGTTCTTGTTTTGAAGCAACTAATCATTTTGATTTGGATTATTATATATGTATTGTGTTTATACTTGCCAACAAAATCTAATCATACTTGAGTATCACTGCTAGCATAGATAATTGAGCATGTAGGTCCATTTGTACTTTGCAGTATCATAGTTTAGCACTTGGGTCATCATTTGATCAGTTTTGACTTGGTCAACCCAGTCTTGGCTAGGCCATGAGCAGGATCCAGGATGAGTTACAGACAAATGTTTATGGTTGATGATTATTTATGGTCTATAGGTGTCCATTAGACATATTCATACTTCAGATGGTGATTTGTTATGATGGCTTGTATTATGTTCATGATTATCAGCATTTACAGACTTTATTATTATTATTGTTCTGACATTGATGGGGCCTTTGATGTGCCTTTGTGATGGACATATAGTGTATGAGTACTCATTCCTAGTTTTTTTTGACATTCTAAGTCCATTGGTGCTACTGGTTTTCGGTTTCAGGCAGTTACAGGACATATATGGGTCTCTTGGCATTTTTGCAGCAGTTTTGCCTATAGGGAAAATGAAAATAAAACACAATATAAAAAAATTAAGTTCTCCTAGGGGGTTAGAGGGAATCTGTGGGTGCAACCAGTGGATTGTACCATACTACAATGGTCCTAGATTCATCATTACAGTCATTTGGCTTCAGTTTTTGGTCCCCGGTGAGATATGGGTCGTTTTATGTTCCCAAGGCAACATTTTAATAATAAAAAATGGCTTTTGAGGAAATCGATTTGGGAAATTGAGGCAAAGGAATGGCATGAAATTGGTCTGAGGCACTGTGTTTGGATCACATTCATCATCCGACATCAGCTTCACTTCACTCGGGGTCCACATATCCTTGATTTATGCAGTTTGAGGGTGTTTTGATGTATTTTGAGGGAGACCCCCTAGTGATTTTTATCATTCCTTTATATTATTTGCCACCACACCTTACTATTGTGCCATGGGGCCATGCTAGTGAAGGATAACATAACCGCCTAGCCCCACCATATGCTACTTTTTGGTCATTAGTCATATTTTATGTGGTGCGCCCCTCATTGAGCATTTCTAGTGATGCGCCCCCCTCTATTTGTGAGTTGATCCATGTGAGATGTGTCCGACTAATCTTAGTTGTAGATTATGATGATTTTATCTTATGATCTTGACTCTTGATCTTTTTGGATCTAGGTATTATGTACTTGAGAGATCTATATATTGAGATGCTCTCTCATTTGTAAAGGGGACTTTTGGCTCTGAGAATATTGAATACAAGAAAACTTTTGCAGAAACTCTTGGAAGCTTTTTGAATGTCGTGTATGTGATTGTTATGCCTCTTGCTTGGACATTTCAGTGGATCTTTAATGCAAACAGTATTTTTCTGTGAGGGCTGTACCCATCTTTTTGTAGGTAGCAAATTGGAGGAGGAGATTGCTAGGGAAACCTGCATCATCTTTCAACCAACTCACTTCATGTTTAGGGAGTGATCAATTGTTACTTTCTGCATTGAATCTTTCTCTGTGGATGTCGTATGTAGCTTATCTTTTTCATTAGCGAACAACTCTGACTTCGGTAGATTGATTTTGCAGGTGGAGAGGAGGGGGCACACTTCCTTCATTGAGAGTTTTTCTTCTGTTTCATGTCGGATCTTGCTCTAAATTGTAACTAAGTGGAAGGATCATCGACATCCAAGGCGACTGCAAGTATTTTTAGGTACGATCTGTAAGTTTAGTATTGTTCTTCAGGTTTTTTATCCATTGGTCCATTCAAACCCTCTTTTAAAACCCTAGTTTTGTAGATCTGATAGATCCAATGAGTTTTTGATGACGACCATCAAAACCCACTTGGAGATTCAAGAATAAATCCTAGAACTCAAGTTTCACGTTAATCTGACTCCATTTGCCGTGGGATCTAGCACTAGTAACTCTCGGTGGGGGCGCCCCTCTTGGGTGGGTGGCCATTCCTTCAGATCTATCAGATGGGTATGCTTGGACCCGCCTCAAAATCATAGATCCAATACTCAAGCATCCCGATCTAGTCATCTCATGCCTTGATCTACTCTTTTGGGTCCACTTTGCCCACTTATGCTAAAACCCTAGGTGGGTCCCTTTAGGGTTTTTAGGGTTTTCATTCATTTGGCTAGATCTCACTAGATCTACTTCCTTAAACTATTTGTGGTACAATCTCAATCAAGTTGGGTTATTTCCTACCTTTACTAAGCCTCCCCAACTTGGCCCTAACTTCTATACCACCCTTATTTCATAGATCTAGTCTTATCCTCTCATTATATCTCCTCTTTTACCCATTTCCAAACCCTAGGAGTGTCTTGACTAGGTTCGCTAGCCCTCTTAGGGTAGTAGGGTCTCCCCCTTGATCATTCTCCGTATTGATCTAAAGCAACAAGAGCCCGTCCGATGTGACAACTACCCTTTATCCGTAGTGGACAAGGCCCTTGCGGTGTCACCGATTAGCTACCTTACCTCTACCGTCCCAGATAGGATATCTTAGATCTACTTCCTTAAACTATTTGTGGTACAATCTCAATCAAGTTGGGTTATTTCCTACCTTTACTAAGCCTCCCCAACTTGGCCCTAACTTCTATACCACCCTTATTTCATAGATCTAGTCTTATCCTCTCATTATATCTCCTCTTTTACCCATTTCCAAACCCTAGGAGTGTCTTGACTAGGTTCTCTAGCCCTCTTAGGCTAGTAGGGTCTCCCCCTTGATCATTCTCCGTATTGATCTAAAGCAACAAGAGCCCGTCCGATGTGACAACTACCCTTTATCCGTAGTGGACAAGGCCCTTGCGGTGTCACCGATTAGCTACCTTACCTCTACCGTCCCAGATAGGATATCTTAAGTGGGTGATTTATCATGTTGTAAAAATTGGCTTTATGAGGTAATTCGCCCCCCTCAAATGTATTTGTCTAAGTTGATCCATGTAATGTAAAATTAAAAGATCTCCACCATCGATGATGTTTTAATCTCGACCGTTGGATGGATGTTGGTTAGAATGTGGACACACTCTCGATCTATTTAAGAGTTGTGATCCTCTCATTGTATCCCATCGGGGAATTTGAAACCATTGGCTCTTGAAGAATAACAGAGAATTTTTTTCTGGGATCTCTTGTCTTATGTGAATGATGGAAGAATGCTCTTTGTGATTGATTGATGCTATCTCTAGCTTGCATTGGAATATCGTGGTGAATATCTCTTGCGTATTTCGGATCCATTATTTTTACTTGCAGGGAAGAAGGCGATTTGATAGGGGCGCACTGGCTGGGGAAACCTTCTTCATATATCTCGAATCGTTGTGTTAATAGGGAGTGGTTTTATCTTACGATCAATCATTTCCTCTTATCTTTCATCTTCTTACTTGCATTCGTCATTTTTCTTGTCGATCTCATGGTTGTTTACTTGGCTTGGCAGGAGAGGGGGCACACTTCCGGGTCCCTGGGCGACTTTGATAGAGCTGGATCTTCACCATCGTTCCACTTGATCTTTGTGGAAATAGTCTTCATCACTTTGGCCTTCATCCTTGGAAACAACAGGTAAGTTATCCCAGGTAAGATCTATCCTTATTCTCTGTATCTAATTGGGGCTGCATTTTCCTTTCACACCAAACCCTCACTTAAAACCCTCATCTTTTAGTTTAGTAGGTTCTAGTTTGCGACAGTTTATAAAACTTAAAATTCACTTTGGAATGATCATGAAACCCCTAAGTCTAAATTTTCACTATCATCGGACTCCATTTTTTCCATCTAACACACTGGTCTGCTTCTTAGGGGTAGACACCCTCCTTGGGAGGAGTGGGTATTTTTAGATCTGCAAGCTAGGTATTGCTAGTTTCACCTCCAATCACCTTATCTTACACCTAACAATCAATTCGAGTGTCCAATTTCACTTAATTTCACCATTTACCCTTAGATCCAGTTTCCATGTTCAAAACCCTAGGGTAGATTGGGGCTTTTCATATAGACACTCATAATCTCTTAGTAACTATGCAAAAATCTAATTAACTACCCTACTAAGATATCTAATCAACATTCCCGAGATTATCCATTTGCTTTCCTTATTTTTAGGGCTATCTTGGCTATAGGGATGCCCCCTAGGCTTAGTATCTTCACCGAGTCTAAAGTGTTGGTATCCTTGACTAGCGTGACATTTGAGTTCTTTCAGAGGTCTTGGATATCATAGGTCATGACTTTAGTTTCCTTCCCCTCTGCCGTCCTGAATAGGATCACCCTATGGGGCAACTATAAGATTTGTGATAACACTAACCAAGGGCAAGAGACTTGTCCCTGGCAACGGCGCCAAAAATGTTGCCGCCTAAAACACACCTCACCACAGATAAGGCTCCCAACCATTTGGTGTGTTCTTGAGGTCAACTATGAGACTAGAACCCAATGTCACCTTGATTCTTGACTCCTCTGTTTAGACCACAACTCCCAATAGGTCAAGGGGGGTAGTCCTTACTAAGTTTCTTTGTAAAGTTTAATTAGGCGCTGTAAATTATTAATGTTCCACTAGTTAAATGGCAAGAAACCGTGCAAGTGTACAACAATATGATGGCAAGCAAATCCTTCTTTGAACATGATACAATAAAACTGCTTAGTTCGGGTTATGAAGTCACAAGCTTATAATAAGATACAATAAAACTGGCAAAATATACAAATTACACTAAACCATTCATTCACCACAATAATTGTGTAACCACATCTAACACATGTAAAGTACTTTAAACAAATGGACCAATATGTACAAGATATGCCTGAAAGAGATCGAATCGAATAACAAAGAGGATTATGAAAGTAAATAAAACAAAAGGTTGTGATGTTTTGCAAGTGGTCTTGTAGATTTTAGTTTATTTTATGGTCTTTCTTCAACTTAGGGGTTTAATGTTTGTACAAGAAAAGTAAAGCTAGTAGTGTGTCTACCTCTAACCCTTATCCCTCAATTGAGAGAAATTGTTGGGTGCTTAACAAGAGACCACAAGGCTCCCTCCTAGCTCCACAAATTAGTCCCAAGGACAAGCAGGGTACATCCAACTGAGGAATCCCACTCTTCAATCCAAATAACCTGCAACTTGTAAAATCTTTGCTACACAACTAAAAGAGGGCGAGATTCATATAATGAGCAAAGAAATCATAAACTTCAACCGAGAAAATGTAGGAAATTCTTTAGTACACAAACGAAAACTCACATAATCTATGGCAAATAAATTATCATAAACCTTTACAAAGCAAAGAAATTTGCTTCCTTGGCTTCTCAAACATGAGTAGTTACTTGAGGATGGAAGCAAATTATCCAAGGACACAAAGGGACACAAGATTCCTCCAAAGATTTCAATTAACTAAGCCAAATGGCTGAAAATTACAATGGCCCCAAAATGGGAGAGAATGAGAGCAAGAGAGAAGAGAGTGAGCAAGAGCATCCAAAATTGTAACCCAAATGATGAGGAGGGGCCTCCTTAAATAGGAAAAAGATGAGAGAGACCCCTCTTGCATGGAAGAGAGGCCCATGAAGGGGAGCACACCTCCTTGTGTTAGAAATCAAATAATGTGTGGGGGCGGGGGAAACCCCCTCTTATGCTTTGATAACCAAATCTATGTCAAAAGAAGGGGACCCATGGAGGTAGGACCCCTCTTTTTGATTTATTTTCCAAATTTTGAATTTCCATGGTTGAGAGGGCCCCCCCCCCCTAGGGAGTCAACTTCATTTGTGAGATACACTTGCATGGGGGGGCCCTTTATGCTTACAACATTACCTTGGGTACATAATATATATTATAACCCTTCGAAGCTTTACATCCCCCCTTTAAGTGACTTTAAGCACTTTTCCAAAATTTGGCTTGCTAACTATTTGTGAATTTTCTTGATTTGCTTGACTGACTTAAGACAAATGTGTCCAAAACCAAAACTTTGGCCAAGGGTGTAGGGGGATTCATGCCATTGTTTTTGAGTACCCATACCCCTATTTGTGGGCATTATATGCCACTTAACCCTCTTTTCATTACAACGTTTTTAAGCCGAGGGACAATTTTTAATCACCAAAAATAAAAAAATCCTAGGTAAAACTTAATGAAATTTCGCAAGACTTTGGATAGTGTCTAGCATGGTTACATAGAACATTCTTGGGCCTTAGTCACTGTTATCACCCGCCTTGTAGTTGCCTGCGTGAGGTGGATCCAGAATGGATGGTAGAGGGGCAAGCAACTAAGGGGTGGAACCACGGCTGCCTAGACTTCCAAATGGATGGTTGTCACGCCAATCAAGGCAGCCTTCACTTTATGTTATCTTAGTCTCGGACAACAATGAGGGAGACCCGGATCTGCTCTCGATAGGAGAGATCAGACCTAGCCACCAGAAGAAGATCAGATGGAGCTTCAGGGTACTTAACGTGCAAGGTGAATGGAAACCCTAGCTCTAGGGTTTAGGTACTAGCAACTGGTGGAGGTGACCACTGTCTTGGGAAACGTAACTGTGACAGGGAAAACAAGGACAGAGTTGGGACTATCTAGTACCTAGAAATCAGACTCAATGAAAGGTATTTCAGCTATCAGTGAATGTTGGTAAAGGGAAAAGGCTAAGAGCCTAAGGGCAGCGCTAGCTAGGAGATCAGTGCTTTGTGTGCATTGGACAATGGAGTTAGCAGTAAACAAATGTTTCAGAGAACCCACCTGGGAGACACCTTGATCTATGAACCCATAAAGTAGTTGGTCCGAAAAAGCTAAGGTACAGGAAACCCAGCTCAATGGATGGCTAGCGCTAGGGCTTAGGAGGACAGATCTGCAGTTATAGGGTCACCGAGAGGCTAATGGTTCAACATTGAGGAAGAAAAGAGGTCAGGGAGACCTGATCTACAAGCCCAAATAAGGAAATCAATAGAAAAAATCAGACCTAGAACAATGAAAATCTGATGATGGGGTTTGCAGGTTGAAAACTGATTTTTCAGATCTAGGGCAAACCGGGAGGAACTAGCATAGCGTTGGGGGTGTTCTGGAGTCCTTGGGCCCTGATCTGTCAGCTTATCTTGTCAGATTTCAGAAAAAATCAATTCTGGAAAAGTCCAGTTTTCAGTGAGGGCGCTCGGGCAGTTTCAGTCAAATTTTCAGATCTAGGCCAAATGGTCAAGCAATTGCATAGCGTTGGGGTTGATTTAGGCTGTGTGGGACCCGATCTATCCTTCTATGACGTCAGAATTTAGAAAAACTCAAAACCCTAGCAGGTCAATTTTTTAGTGGGGGGTTATGCAGTTTTCTGCTTAAAAATCAGATCTAGGTCAAACAGTGAGGAATTTGACCAGCTTTTCAGTTGATTTGATGAAGGGGAGGCCCGATCTATGAAACCCAGAAATGGTTTGGCAAAAGATCAGACGATTCCCAGATTTATTGATTTTTTTAGTTTTTTAGTGTTTTAGGAGTTTTCAGAAAAAGTTGAATTGAAGCAAGGTACAATGGAATAAGATCTGAAAAAGAAGAGACTTACCTGTTGGATCTTACCTGGAAAAGCTTGTAGAAGTCTGTAATAGTGACGATCTTTGCTATCCCGATCAACTCTGGAAGATCCCCATGATCTCTATGGCATATGCAAGATCCAAGCCACCAAAGCGCCCCCTACCCTGCATGAGCAAACGTCAACCATATCAGATTTGCACACACAAAATAAAGAAACTGAATGCTACAAGACAGTAAAATGAAGTAATCATAGATCACAATGAAACTAATGAAAACCCCCTAATCCAAGACGAAGAGAACCGAGCGAGTTGAGGTCCCCCTACAAAAACACTCCAGCCAAAACGCCCTCCTGTAGACAAAACAATGATAGCCACAAAAATATAGATCTCACGAGAATTTTCACAATGCTAGGAAGTTGAAGACTAGCTAATCACCATTTGAGCACATTAGATACAAAGCAGATCCAGTAAAATTTTCTCAAAAAAGTCTTTCTATTATTCAGATCCAAGAGCCAAAGACCCCATACAAATGAGAAGCTCTCTCCTTTAAATAGAAATGAGAGAACCTCAATCATAACCAAATCCTAACCACTTTCAAAACGAGTGGCTAAGATTAAAAGATGAAATGTTCTAATCAATGGTTGAGATGAGCTCAACATACAACACATGGATCAATATAACCATAATTTACAAAAGTGGACTAAACCACCCAAATAAAGGTAACCCACTCAATAAGAAATAAATGAAAGCACATGGTGGATCCAAGGAGTGTTTGACTAACTCCCTTTGGGTGTCCCCATGGCACAATAAATAATCTATTTTTTTTTTAAGGTCACCGCCAAGCGAGACACCAAATTGGTGTATGAGACCCCCTTGTTTGTGGGACAAGGGACCCCCCTCTGCGCAGCGATTTAACTGCTAAAGTCTACAGAGGTGTACATACACTACCCCCTCTGGATTTGAACCCGTGACCTCCTAAGAGGAAACACATGCTCTTAACCATATAACAATTTAATTCTTTGACTTTTGTGCCTCCTTGAGGAAATCGTGAGCCTCCAAAAAGAGCTCCAGAAAATAATAAAAAATGCCCAAAAAATAGGTGTGGGCCCAATCAGGAGGTGTAACTGCTGGAGAAGGTGTGGAGGTCATCACTCTCATCATCATGACTCATCCCATGTCATTTCCTTGCCTCAGTAGCCCAAATCGATTTCTTCAATAGCCATTTAATCATTTTTTAATCTGCCTTGGGAAACATAATCCTGCCAAGACAGCCTCCTAGGGTGCCTGCGTTGTCAAACTGAGCCCACTAGGCTCTCCGGGATGGGGGTACTATGATACAAACAAGTGGCTGCACACCCTTATGCCCCTACAATGCCCTAGGAGATCCAAATGAAACATCTCCCTGCTCAAATATATCAATCTGTAAAGAAAAACTGCATCAGAAAGGCAGAGTGAGCCTGATCACATCTGTAAGTGCCTGGAACTAGAAATAAACTGTCTCACTGGACTTAGAGAGTCCCAATCCATCTAAGGTGTATACTCATACCCCTCATAGGTCTCTATCTGATCATCAATCATATCCAATAAACAATATAACCATCTGTGAATAATCAGACACCAATAATAACTCAGAATACATCCATCTGCTGCAAGTGTTAAAAGGTTAAACCATAGAAGAAAACATCGGCATCGACAAAAAATCGGCAAGGGTCCAGAAAACATCTTCTCGGCAACATCGGCGGAAAAAATTGGCAAAAATCGGCAAACCGCGACAAATATTTAAAAAGACAAAATATGTTCATTTTTTTCATAATTTTAAGCATATAAAGCAACAATGACATCAAATAAATACATTGACACATAAATATAGAAAAAACACTGATAGATATCATGTAGGCATGCCAAATATAATATGAGACATAAAAGTCCATACTGAAAGTTTGAATATAGTTGTCCAATAGTACTCAAGAATCAAAAGTGGGAAATCAATGGTCCAATACATATATGATATTACAAAATGACATCACAAAACTAGTAGCTAACTATCTGTCTCTGAAATATAAATCAATGCCCTCTTCCCCTTTTACGGGAAAACATAATGGGTTGTTTGCCAGGCCTGCCCCTGACAGTAGAAGGTCCTGGCCCTGTACTACTAGGTGCCAATGAGGGACTAGGTGCCAGTGAGGGACTCGGTGCCAATAAGGGAGTAGATGCATCGACCCCTGTAGAAGGTGGTGCTGATGAAGCCACATCACCCTCCATGAAGTCCTCTGGGTCAAAGCAGTCTGCCTCCTCCTCCTGTTCCTCCTCTTGCTCCTCCTCATCCTCCTGCCCCTAATGCTGCTGCTGCTGCTCCTCATCTAACCATGCAGGTGCCTCCTCCATGATAGGTAACTCAGCCTCCACCCTCCACTTGGACAATATATCAATATTGTCCAAGCAAATGGCATCCACATCGGGTGATTTCTCCACCTGCTTCATCCACAGTCGAAGATTGTAGTGGACATACACCAAGTCATTCAGGCGTGGGAAATCCAACCTGTAAGAGGGTGATAAAAAGATTTAATGAGTCTTGACTCTTGAGTCTTGATGCCAGAGGAAGCCAATATGAAATAGGATCTTAAAGTACAATGAATTTAATTGCTTTGATAAAGTTCTTAGTACTTGGTGCATTTCTTTGAGTGTATTTTATCAAAGACACTCCAATTACGCTCACATCCAGAAGAGCTACAGGTTTGGCTGAGGACTCGGATGGCAATTTTTTTTAAATTTGGTGCCCTTGCACCATATGTCCTCCACCAAACACCTACAATAAACAAGAAAGAAAGAGAATCGGATTAAATAATTCAAATTTCAAATAAAATGATAAATCATAAAACACAATTAAAATTTAAGAATTTGAAGTTCAAAATACAAATAAATTCTAATTTGCAATCACTTACTTGGAGTCAAATTGTTCCTTGCACGGACAGCATCGGCGTAGCCAAATAGTCCAGTAGCCTCTCGATACATCTCCATCTCACGAGTAATACTCTCCCGAGTCTCAAAATTAGGTACCATCCTATTCATACATTCGATAAGCCCTTCCAAAACCTCTTCATCAAAATCAAACTTACACTTGTATGAAAAGGCAGGGTTGAGGAAAAGTGCAGCTGCATGAATAGGTCGATAGAGCATCCCAGTCCATCGTGTATCAATCAACTGCCATAGCATCATGTGTCTATTGTGTCCAGGGGTACCCTTCTCAACATAATAAGACCAAATAGACTCTTTGGCCCTATCCATGGCCTCGTACAAATAGCCCATAGCGGGCTTGTCACTGTCAACTAATCTCAAAACCTTTACCAAAGGTTCACTGATTGAGCACACTTCTTCCACTCCTTCCCAAAAGGAGTCAGTGTAAACCAATCTAGCGATGGCTTTCCCATCCTCTCTCCTGCTGTATGTGCAATCTCGCCACTCATCACAAACAAACATTTGCTTCAGCTCAAACTGAACTCGAAGCAAAGACTGAAGAGAAATGAAGTTGGTGGCAAATCGTGTGATTCCAGGGCGCAACAATTCCCTGTTTCTCGTGCATCTCCTCATGAGGCTAAGAACCCAAGCATGGTTATATATGAATTTGGTGATACTCCTAGCCTGATCAACAACCTCCTTGATGAGGGGAATTTTCCCCACATCCTCCAGCATCAAATCAATACAATGTGCAGCGCATGGACTCCAAAATAGTGAGGGGTGCCTCTCCATAAGCAATCTAGCAGCAGCCACATAATTGGTTGCATTATCTATTATGATCTGCACCACATTGTCCACACCAATCTCCTGAAGGACCCCATCCAACAACTCACACAACAATGCTGCTTCTTTTACCTGTGTCGATGCATCAACGGATTTGATAAACATGGTACCTTTAGGGCACTGTACCATGAAATTGAGAAGGGTCCTACCCTTTGCATCTGACCAACCATCAGACATCAATGTGCATCCAGAAATCTCGCATGACTGTTTGAATTCCTCCAATCTAGTATTGATGTCTTTCTTCTCTGCTTGAAGAATTGGGCCTCGAATCTCCTCATATGTAGGGCACTTGTACCCTGGGCCAACAATAGCAATGGCATCACACATAGGCTGAAAAAAAGGATTGTTTCTTGTTATTGTAAGAGGCAAGTCACTCCAGAAAAACATCCTCCCCATAATCCTATCTGCTTCTTCCTTCTCCCTTTTTTTAACCATGGACTTGATGCTATTTCGTGGAACAAAGAAAGATGATGCAGCAGCCCTCACGGAAGCTGAACCCATGGCCGTGGAGCCCCCAACACTACCCTCAGTGGGATCCGGATGATCATAATCATATGTCCCTGAAGTCCTAGCCACTCCACCTGCAGCAAGTTCAACGCTATTTGCAGCCGACTCTTCCCTTTTTCTATCTTTTGAGTGAATTGCATCATGGGCCATTCTCATAATCTCGAGGGTAACTGCAGTACAAAGCCCCGCATCATGGCTAGGGAGTTTTGCCAAATGATACTTCAACCTGCTAATGCCTCCTGTCATATGTTGTCCACACAATTTGCCAGTCAAGAAGCCAGTCAGGTTGAAAATTAAACTGGAAGGTAATGGATGGGTGAAGATAATGAATGATGGAGCCAACACTAGCAAGCCAAAACAATGGTGGGGATGACTACCTCTATTCTCTCTAAGGAGGGTAAAACCAATGAGTATAGATCAAGAACTTCACAGTCAGAGTAAGGACATCAATACATAGTATAAGATACAACCAAGTCCATATAATTATGACCGCTAGATCATGATACCACAAGTCAATACATGTCACAAGAATTAGTATAAGAGCAATAATAACCATAACACAATATAAAATGCTGAGTCATAACCATGCAATATAATCCATCTGAAACACCATCTATCCAATGAGAAAGTACTGATATAACACTGGGCATTCATGGCTACATCGGTCCTCAAATTTGAGTGTCCTGAGACTAAGTCCTGGCATGGGCGAGTTCAATAGTCCACAAATATGATCATGATCCATAAAAAATGCTCTTGTCAGCATCTCATATATAAGAGATCTGGCTGAAAAATGTACTGTGTCTGAAAAATAGAATATGGTAGCCTGGCTAATATATATGTGATAACATCTGGCTCCAGCTGGGACAAGGGCTCTGCTGAAAGGAGCGCTTGAGAACCTCAGAATCTCTCGTCCTTGCACTTTGCTTCTCGCATCCTCGATCAATCCATCCAGCTTTGCAACCGCTACCAAGAATGTACCTGATTACCTACAACATGTCCAGAGCTATACCAAACTCACAGACCGGTTGTCAGAACAATATGTGGATAATATATAAAATACTGAAAATAAAGATGCATGAAACTGAAAAAGCAGAAAATAAATCTAATCTATAACCATAACTTTCAGTAAAAGTTTGATTTTTTATTGTGTAGGATAACAGAAATCAACACTATACTAAGCTTCAAAAGTGAGCTTCAGATAACTAAGCAAAACTCTATACTACTGCCGGGAAGGCTTATTCAGGTCCTACCTAGTCTACTCTACTAGGCAAAGTGGAACTCAAGGCTAAGTAAGGTCGGGAATGTATCCCCTCAAATCTCTCTGATTGACAGGAAGCAGAATCTGTTGCCCAATACTAGTAACAAGAAAACATATATCACCAACACAACGTTCTACAAAAAAAGGTCCAACCCATAGATCATTAGCTTGCCCCGATCGGAAATGCAGCAAGTGGTTCTGGATAAGGACTTGACTTCTGGTGGGAAATCTATTCCTATTTATCGATTCGGGAACTACTTCAATGTTACGTATAGGCATGGGATGGACATCAACGATGTTTTGTGGCTGCGGGGTGATTATCTCTGAGCTTCTCCTGGAAGACACTACATCAAATCTCGGTGGACCACCATCAATGGGAATAGCTATGCTATCAACTAGGATCTCTCTACTTTCTTCCCTTACCCCCTGTGGACTTGCATTAGGCTTATCACTATGAGGAGATACTACATGTTTGACAGTTTCTCCCATTGTCCAGAAATCTCTATCTTCTTCAGAAGGATGAAAACTATGGGATCTGACATTATCGTGGCTAGATCTTTCCCCTGCAGGAACATGAATATGCATGCCCTCTAGATCGGTTGATTCTACTCGAGGCTGCTGTGCAGGAGAACTAGGAACCTGAGATAGATCATGAGTGCAAAGACTAGATGACTCAAGTGGCAGGAGAAAGTTAGGAATGAGAGGATAAGCCGACAAGGCATTAATTGGTATGGCTGAAGGATTTTGAAATATAGCAAGATTATTGAGGCAAAAATTTCCTTCGGGCGCATCATTTATTAAAGCATCCTCTTGGCAACTCAGAAAGCTATCATGGACTTGAATTAATTTACCATCTTCCAAAGACAAATGAGATAATAACCTAGCGAAATCATAAACATGGGTTCTGCTGACCTCAGTATCAGCCTCAGACAATTCAAAATGGCTTTCCCATGGATGAATAGGTTCTAGTCCTTGGCTTTCTCTTTCTCTATTCTGGTCAATCGAAGCAAACCATTCATTCACTCTATGAGGGATTCTTTCCACATGCCTGGCATCATTAACTTCATCACCATCAATCACAATATCTTGAAATGGGATCTCATTTCTTCCTAAATCCTGTGGGCATTCACCCTCAGGCATTTCCAAACTAATCATCCCAACACTTTGAGTTGTTTGATTTTCTTCCGAGGATAAGTCAGAGTCTTCCATTGCCATGAACATGCCTACAGGCTGCCTATATTTCCGTACTTCATTCGCATCTTCTACAAAATGGGCTTTAGCATTATTCAACAATTCTTCCCCATATGTGTGTTTTATCCCTTCTTCAAAAGTCTCCGGATGCTTCTCATAGCAAGGTTCCCTATTGATCCTGATTAAAGCTCCGTCAGAGTTTGGGACACAAAGGTATGATAGATCCATCATAAGGTATCCACCTAAACCAGCTGCCCACTTTCTAGATAGAAGCATTCCATATGCTGGGGGCAAATCAATAACAACTACATCCATCATAGTGGAAATGTCTGAGCATGCAAACAGATCAGCTGTAAGGTTTTTGATCAAACCGTAGGATGGCACTCGCCTCGAGTCTATGCCACAAACATTTCCATAGGGCCTAGTCACTTCCAATCCCATTTCCTTCATGACATGCAAAGGCATTACATTCATAGCTACTCCAGAATCCAACATGCAATTATGCAGGAGCATATTCTGAATGTGCAAGGTTAGGTAAAAGGGAGGGTGACCACCATTCTTTCTCTCATAGATAGCAGATTGTATGTTAACGGGTGGATCCTTTTCATCTTTGCTAGGATGCATCCTCTCAGGACTC
Organism: Pseudotsuga menziesii; assembly: GCA_001517045.1. Classification (NCBI taxonomy): domain Eukaryota; kingdom Viridiplantae; phylum Streptophyta; class Pinopsida; order Pinales; family Pinaceae; genus Pseudotsuga; species Pseudotsuga menziesii. The sequence goes on from LPNX010628253.1 coordinate 311,144, forward strand.
TGTACGTGATCGGATTCTAACATAAACTCAGGGGTTTTGTCTTGGCCAATACTATCAAAGAACTCTTCTACTTGGCTTCTTACAGAGGGAACATTCATCAATTCAGTTACCGGGATGCTACACATTATCTTGCTTAACTCTTTCTCGATGTCAATGTTTAGATTCAAATCTCCCAAGGCAAGATCTTCTTCTTCCATTTTGTCTTCGTTTACTACTTTTCTTTTGTCAAGGAAAGAAGGCTGGGATTCCACTCTTCCTTTATAAATTCTAACCTGTGGTTTTTCTTTTGTTTCAGGGATGTCTACTACACAACATGAGGGTTTAGGCTCATAAAAAAAAATCCTCTTCCTGATCCCAAGCTTCTTCTTCTTGCTCCCATGGCTCTTCTTCTAGGAGGATTCTTCGAAACCCATCATCATTAGAAGACAAATCATCCATGAAATTGATGTTGTTTGGTTGGTCACCAGGGTGGCTGGTGTTTGTTGGCTCTTCATCATTTTCAGAAAAATTTGAAGTAAAGCAAGGTACAATGGAATAAGATCTGAAAAGAAGAGACTTACCTGTTAGATCTTACCTGGAAAAGCTTGTAGAAGTCTTTGACAGTGATGATCTTTGCTATCCTGATCAATTCTGGAAGATCCAAGTGATTTCTATGGCATATGCAAGCTCCAAGCCACCAATGCGCCCCCTACCCTGCATGAGCAAACGTCAACAATATCAGATTTGCCAATACAAGATAAAGGAACCAAATGCTACAAAAAAGTAAAACGAAGTAATAATAGATCACAATGAAACTAATGAAAACGCCTTGATCCAAGACGAAGAAAACTGAGCGAGTTGAGGTCCCCCCTGCAAAAACGCTCCAGCAAAAACGCCCTCTTGTAGACAAAACAGTTATAGCAAAAAAAATATAGATCTCACAAGAATTTCCTCAATGCTAGGAAGCTGAAGATTTTCCAATCACCATTTGAGAACATCAGATGCAAAGCGGATCCAAAAAATTTCCACAAAAAAGTCTTTCTATTATTCAGATCCAAGAGCCAAAGACCCCATACAAATGAGAAGCTCTCTCTTTTAAATAGAAATGAGAGAACCTCAATCATAACCGAATCCTAACCACTTTCAAAACGAGTGGCTAAGATTAAAAGATGAAATGTTCTAATCAATGGTTGAGACGAGCTCAACATACAATACATGGATCAATATAACCATAAATTACCAAAGTGGACTAAATCACCCATAAAAAGGGTAACCCACTCAACAAGAAATAAATGAAGCAGATGGTGGATCCAAGGAGTGTTTGACTAACTCCCTTTGGGTGTCCCCATGGCACAATAAAATAATATAATATTTTAGTTCTTTGACTTTGCGCCTCCTTTGAGGAAATCGTGAGCCTCCCAAAAACTTTAGAAAATAATATAAAAATGCCCAAAAATAGGTGTGGGCCCAATCAAGAGCTGCAATTGCTGGAGAAGGTGTGGAGGACATCACTCTCATCATCATGACTCATCCCATGTCATTTCCTTGCCTCAGTAGCCCAAATTGATTTCTTCAATAGCCATTTAATCATTTTTTAATCTGCCTCGGGAAACGTGAACCTGCCAAAACAGGCTCTCAGGGTGCCTGCGTTGTCAAACTGAGCCCACCAGGCTCTCTGGGATAGGGGTACTATGGTACAAACAAGTGGTTACACCCCTATGTTCCATACCATGCCCTAGGAGATCCAACTAAAACATCTCCGTGCTCAAACATATCAACCTGTGAAGAAAAGCTGCATTAGTAAGGCAGAATGAGCCTGATCATATCTGCAAGTGCCCGGAACTGGAAATAAACTGTCTCATTAGACTCAGAGAGTCCAAATCCATCTAAGGTGTATACTTATACCCCTCACAGGTCTCTATTTGATCATCAATCATATCCAATAAACAATATAACCATCTGTAAATAATCAGACACCAATAACAACTCAGACTATCATCCATTTGCTGCAAGTGTTAAAAGGCTAATACATGCTCTACAACTCATTCAAGCAACATTCACAACAAGTAGCATTCATTTCACTGGCGGTACATCAACCAATATATATATAAGGTTTTATTTATTATTACTCAGAATTAGACTTTCAGAACCATACTCACTTCATAGCTGTAGTCATTTCGCTAGTGAAGGGTGAAGGATGAAATTGACAAGGCTAAAGCAAAGGATGACTTCCTGCTCAACATCATAACACTGTGGATAATGGAAAGGGAATACTCACTATAACCAATGTCGAACAAACAACAACACAAGGAATGGCAGTTCCTCACAAATGGGTGAGTTGTTTAGAGAGTGCTTATTCAACTTAAGCATCATGACTACATCAAGCTTGATCCAAGTTCACTAGGATCATCATTTTATTCCATGGCCTTTTTGGCCTATATGACCCTTTGGGACTTCACCAGTGCTTAAAAGCACAGCTAATCGCAGCTTTCATCCAGGACATATTTATTTTTATAAGGTTAGCAATATTTGGATATAGCATATTTTTAACCATTGTTTTTTTGGACCTTTTCTTATACTCTTCAAGGAGTATTTTAGCATTTCATTTCTCTTGCCCTTTTTACATATGTTAAGAAACACAGTTTTATAATTTTTATTTTCCATGGGCGCATATTCAATATTTTCAATACAGGTAGTACATGAGCTTTCAGTTTTAGCCAACAACATCTCAAGTGACTAGGGGGAGTTCTACACAATGCCAAACATCGGGACAACCGACCAAAATGATTTAGGCATACAATCCAACTTACCAAAGGCAAGTTTTATCACCAACTCAGAGCCGAGACACAATATAAACAGGGAGGCTTGTCCAACAAAAGTTCTAGTGGGGAAAAAAGTCCTCCATGCCATAAGTCAAGAAGTCAGTCGGGTTGAAAACTAAACTGGAAGGTAATGGATGGGTGGAGATAATGAATGATGGAGCCAACACTAGCAAGCCAAAACAATGGTGGGAATGACTACCTCTATTCTCTAAAAGGAGGGTGAAACCAATGAGTATAGGTTAAGAACTTCAAAGTCAGAGTAGGGACATCAATACATAAATACAAATACATCCAAGTCCATATAATTATGACCGCCAGATCATGATACCACAAGCTACTACATGTCACAAAAATTAGTATAAGAGCAATGATAACCATAACACAATATAAAAAGATGAGTCATAATTATGCAATAGAATCCATCTGAAACACCATCTATCCAATGAGAAAGTACTGATATAACATTGGGCATCAATGACTGCTCTGTAATGACATAAATGGCTACATCAGTCCTCAAATCTGAGTGTCCTGAGACTCAGTCTTGACATGGGAGAGTACAATAGTCCTCTAATACAAAAATGATCCATCAAAACTGCTCATCTCAGCATCTCATATGTAAGAGATCTGGCTGAAAAATGTACTGTGTCTGAAAAATAGAATATGGTAGCCTGGCTACTATATATGTGATAACAGGATGTAGGATGGCTAACATCTCCTTATCATATATAGAGTAGTGGCGTTCATAATCTTTAAGTTTCCGGCTTTCAAATGCAATCGGGTGATGGTTTTACATCAACACCGCTCCTAGTCCCTCTCCGGAAGCATCACACTCAACTATGAATGGTTGTGAAAAATCTGGAAGTGCCAAAACTAGACAAGAACTCATGATTGTTTTCATTTTTTCAAAAGTTTGTTGTGCCACTTCTGTCCAGGTGAATGCCCCTTTCTTTGTAAGATCGGTGAGTGGTGCGACAAATTGAGAGAACCCCTTTACGTATCTCTTGTAATATGTGCAAAGGCCTAAGAATCCTTCAGTTCTGTTACTGTCTTTGGTGTAGGCCAATCCAAGATAGCACTAATCTTTTCCATATGAACCTGTACTCCCTCTGCGCTGATTATATGCTCTAGATACAACATCTCCTTCATACCAAACTCACACTTAGACATTTTCGCATAAAGCGACTGTTTTTCTAGAATTCCTAGTACCTCGTCCAAGTGTTTCAAATGCTCCTCCCAAATTAAATCAAAATATCATCGAAGAACATCAGTAAATATTTCCCTAACTGAGCCTTGAAGGTGTGGTTCATGCAAGATTGGAAAGTTGCTGGGGCGTTGTGAGTCCAAAAGGCATGACTAAAAATTCATAATGACCATAGTGGCAATGGAAGGCTGTCTTTGAAATATCCTGATCCCTTACTTGGATCTGATGGTACCTTGATTGAAGATCAATTTTTGAAAAATATTTTTGCCCCCTGTAACTCATCCGTTACTTCATCAATCCTGGGGATGGGATACATGTTTTGGATGGTTTTCTTGTTAAGTGCTCTGTAATCAATACACATCCGTAAGGTGCCATCTTTCTTTTTAACCAAAACCACCGATGATGCAAAAGGACTAGAACTCGACCGAATATATCCTAGTTCCAGTAATTCCTTGATTGTTCTCTCGATCTCATCCTTGTACCTTTTGGGATGTCTGTATGTAGTGGTGATGACTGCCTATGTCCCCTCCTCTAACTCAACAATGTGCTCAAATCCCCTATCTGGTGGTCAACCTGCTGGAAGATCTCTAAATACCTAAGTCACCTGACACGGGGACACGGGACACGAAGGACACAGGGATTCGAGGTGTCCGACACGGGCACGGTGACCCCGGAATCAGGACACGTAGGATACGT